>JALAZF010000086.1:8152500-8372500 GCA_022829125.1 Lathyrus tuberosus
CAGCCATTCCAACAAGCTCTAAAGGACTTAAGGAAGCTGAGGAGGTTGTTTTCTTGTATCTGTAGTAGCTGAAAAGAAGCCTTGGACTTTCTCCAAGAGGTAAAGTTTTTCAATTTTTGAAACTCGTATGTACATGCACTGTTCTATTCTCATTTGATTGGCAAAATGTAGTATGTTTTGTATTTATGGTTCTGAATGAATGCTTGCTTTGTTTAGTTTGAATATCTCATGTCATAACATGTTGAAGTTTTGTGGAGTTGCACTATTGTGTGATGATTTGTGAATCATATATTTGTTATTATTTGAAACTAAAACCATATTCGTGTTCCCCTCTGAAAATGCTCAAACTTTGATCTTTATTTCATGAGAAATGGTTGGGAAATGAGTGAGATATAGTTGATGGAAGTTCTGGGTTTGAATGGTGAAGCTAGGGCACGAGCGAGGGAGAGAATGGAGAAGATGAAGTGAGTTGGAAGTCTAGTCAGCGTGACATGGCACTGACTGGGTGCTGATTTGGCCATTTAATGTTGTTTTTAAATAAAAATAAACGAAAGCGTATTATGTTTGGATGTAATAGCCACCCCAGTGGTAGAAACCTTGTCATGCCTTTCCCTTTGCCTTGCCTTGCCTGGGTTCGATCCTGCGAATCAACCCTTTTGCACATTTTCTGATTTTAGTGTTTGCCTTGTTATTTTATTCTATGCTTGCACATTGTTATCACACCATGCGCGTAGCTCAGTTGGCCAGAGTTTTGTGGCTGAATCCCCAAGGGCATGGGTTCAACACCCATGTGGTGCATTCCCTTTCTTTTTATCACTTGTTTTCATTTATTTTTTATGGTTTGTACCTTGATTTCATTTAATCATAACTTGCTCATTTTTTATTCCTTTTTGACCCATTCTTTTTGCAAATTGTTCATTGAAATGTCTATTTTCTGACGATGAAAAGAAATTGTCCAAAAGATTTATTTATGAGACATTTGTAAATGTTGAGAGTGAAGGATCTTTTTAGGGTTTTCATAAAACTTCTTTTTTTTTTGTTCTTTTAAAACATGAATCCTTGGTTTGCCTTGATTGTTTGAAACCTAAAGCATGTTGTTTGAACCTTGTGTGGTGTTGTAACATTATGTGCCATGGACTCACCTTGATGCCTTGATGTTTATTATGTTGTTTACATATGAATGTCTTTGCAAATATCTTGTTCATACCATGAAAACTTAATCCATATTTTGCTTAGGTGTTGTAACATCTTTGTTTCATATATTCTTTGGTTGCCACCATGATATGTATATCCCCATGTGAAAGTTTTGGTTGTTACCTTAAACTTTTTTTTGAATTAATCCTTGCTTTCAGTGTTGTTACATTCATATGCTTTGCCGTGGTGGTCACCATGCTTATATTTTCATCTTTGTTAAATGATATTTGTCATCTTGAACTTCTTTAAGTTATCCCCTTTAAGTGAGGATAGCTCATTAGCTTTCCTCCTTAACCCTTTTTTTCTTCCCCTCTTTCCAAAGGAAAGTCTTTCTATTGACCTCAAAGTCATAGATAGCTCATTACCCTCTTGACCTCTTTGGAGCCATTCCCTTTATCCTCATTAGGATCAATCCCTTGGCCTCATTAGAGCCACTTCTCCCTTTAACCTAGTTAGGTTCCCCTCTTGTGAGCACTATCAACATAGTTGCTCACTTCCCTCCTTCGCCTCATTAGATCCACTTACCTTACAACTTAGGATCCACCTAGAGTTCTTCAACTCTATGTGAGCATCATCATAATGATGTTCCTTTCCCCCTTGCCCTTATTAGAGCACTTCACCCTTAAACTTAGAACTAGGATAAAGTTCTTAAACTCTATGTGGTTCTCATCATCATGAGTAGTCACTTACCCATTCAACTTAGATTTAGAGAGTTCTTAAACTCTATATGAGTATCATACTCATTCCCCTTGAAACTTTGGCCATAGTCATTGGTTCCTCACCCTTAGTTAGGTGAACTACGGTTGTCGCGGTCAGGATTCGTTGTCGCAGTCATTCTTTGCCTATTTATGCGACGCCATGCATATATAATTCTTGTTTTCAATTCAAGGTTCTCTCCTTGGTAGAGAAAAAGTCTGATCAGATTATCTGGATCAGGTACTTCATCCATTAGATGTCCGAGTTGTCGACGAGCGAGCACAGGGTTATAACTGATCCATCCCCTTGTGCCAAGAAGAGACACGTTGGGAAAGTCTCCACAACTATGAATCATGATGATTCCTCCATACATTTGATCATGCCACATGATGTTCGAGTGAGTGAGAGCCATGAGTTTCACCAGCCATTATGTACCGTCTTTTACATCCCAAAAAGTTGTAGACCTTGGTAGGTAAGAAATAAACCACCTATAGAGGATAGCAGTGCAGCATGTAATCCGTCATTCTCCTCGCAGAATCTTCGAGTGAATGGCATGATAGGCGTCGACCAATAGGGTCGGGAAGGGATTTTTGAGCATGAAGATCCTAATTGCATTGATGTCGAAAAAATCTTCAATGTTTGAAAATACGAACAAACCATAATCCAGTAGTGTGAAAATGTTCTCGAAAATCTCGGTCTTCGCCATAGTAGCAAAATGTTGAGCCTTCTCAAACAGGAACTGAGCAAGCAAACCAGGGATCCCTCTTTTAACCATCATGTAACCTCTGATATCTGACAGTTTATGCGGGAAGCTTTAGCAATATCTTCCTCGATAGGTCTTCCTTCTGCGCCGGAGAACGGAGGCGAATCATTGATAGAAATGCCCATGATAGCGGGATATTCCTCCAATGTAGGCATCAGTTGAAAATCTTGGAAGATGAAACAGTGGTAAATTATTTCATACAGTTGAACAAGTGTCTTTAGCAGACCAGCAGCTACTCGAATCTGCAACAGCGGAAGGATCCTTCCATACTTCTTGGTGAAAGCCTCAGGATCTTGGATTTGATCTCCTAGTTCCCTTAACTGTTCAACATCAGAAACCTTGAAGGTGTATGGAAAAAAATCCTTTCTTTCCATAATCCATCTTACGATGCCTGCAAAATAACTTTTAAGTTCCTTGATAGGGAGAGAATGAAAATGCAAATGCGATGCAACAAGATTCATGGAACTCGACTATTTATAATCATCAAGGAATATCAAAAGACTCGTTTTATTAATCATAAAAAGTCGGTTACAACCATCAATATCCAGAATTTATGATAAAATGATTACAACGCGTCGGTACACTTTCCAAGAGTCATAACGGAAAAGCTAAATAAAAGCTAATAAAGAAAGATCTAAGGAGACTCTTCCAATGGTCTTCTTCGAGTTTCTTCTTCAGAAATATTTTGATGGCATTGAGGTCTACAACATCTTTAAAAATTGGGAATAAGAAGAGGCCATAGATAAGCAGGGTGAAAACAGCTTCGAATGCGTCCATACTTAGGTGATCTGCGTAGTACTGAACTTTCCCAACCAAAGCTTTGTAGTTTACCCAAAAATTCCTCCATTAGTTGTCATATTAGCTCTAATATCAACCAAAGATACGTGAGTAGCCTTAGAAATGTCTTTCTCTTCCGGATCCTTCTCGAAGATAGGAAATTGATACTTGTCTTGAATAGGTAACCCAATCAGCTGAGAATATTCCTCAAGGGTAGGTACCAACTAGTAATCAGGAAATGTGAAATAGTAGTAGACTGGGTCATAGAACTGCAGTAGAGTAGATAGACGTCCCCTATCAATCTTCACATTCAACAGAGATAACAACTTCCCATATCTGGTCTTGAACCCTTCTTTATCTGTCAGCAAGGTCTCTAGTCTTCTTAGATCGTCCAGGTCAGGACTCTGGTAAGTGTACTTTATTGTTTTCTTTCTTCCGGTGTCCGTGATATCCCTACGATGTTTACAAACAAGCTAAGTTCCATGAAACTTTATGATATCATGCTCATGAATGCATGGATGCAAACACACAGATAAACACAATGCACATAAAGAAAACAGACAAAGCGTCATATGTTTGAAGGGTCACAGGATAGAGCCAAGGCCTACCCATCCCAAGAAGGTAAGTACTAGGGTTTATGATCTGCAGAACAGGGTTCTAAAAAGTTCCCAGAGTCAACGACCCATCTTTCGAATATTATCAATTTCCCAAATCACTTAGTGGGTAATAATATTCTCAAGAGAATCTCGTCCGATTGTAGTATCGCGTATCAACTATTTGGGACTACTCCCTCATATACATAGCACTACGTCCTAAAAAGGCCAAGTGGGGGTAAAGGTAACTACAGTCCTCAGTATCACGGACTCCCAGGTCAGAAAAAGTGACATCAATACGACTACTCGCATCAGACATCAATAATCCCAAAGGGGCCTCAACTAAGGATGGTCATCATATGCCAAACTTGTTAGGACTACTCCCAACAGCCGAGTATTGATTACACCAATATCCTATCATATGTGTGCTCTCAAGTCCTGGTTAGGACTTATCTCACCACACAATGTAACAACCCTGCATACAGAAAACCCAAGCAGATAGCAACAAATATACAGATATACAGGTATACAAACATACAAATATACAATAAATAACATAATAAAACAAGTTAGGGGTAACCCTCTAAAATGACTCCCCAGTGAAGTCGCCAGTTCTGTTGCGGTGAGAATGGGATGTCAAGCTATTATATTAGCTTGAATCACAGGTCTTTAAATGTTCACCACCGTCTTTGATTTATCCAAAGGAAAGGTTCAAGAACGAAAAAAACCTAAGAGATCTAAGGTTCGGGGGTTGGTTATGCCTA
This sequence comes from Lathyrus tuberosus, assembly GCA_022829125.1. Lineage (NCBI taxonomy): Eukaryota > Viridiplantae > Streptophyta > Magnoliopsida > Fabales > Fabaceae > Lathyrus > Lathyrus tuberosus. Next base: position 8,157,288 of record JALAZF010000086.1, read on the forward strand.
GGGAAGGTATTAGCATCCGAAACGTCTGTAGTGCTCTACAAAAACCTCTTGTTAGTATTTGTGTTATCTATTACTCGCTCTCTAAAGGTGCTATACTAAAGGCTGAAACCCTAGGGGTTAGTATCTAAGTATACTCGGCAAGATATCGCATCTTGTGCCTATGTATCCTGACGGGAATGGAATCAGAGTATCCGTAGTTCTCCTCAAAGAGGAAGAGGAACTTCTTGACTGGTTCAAGGTTCCAGGGGGAAGTAATGTCTATGGCAAGACTTTACTTAGAGTACGGCGCCTCTAAAGTTATAGTTGAATTGAAAAGGGAAGGATGTAAATCTTTATCCTAAGGCTAGGATAAAGAACTAAAACGTCTACGGCAAGACGTGGAGTAAGGCGACTCCGAATCCTAAGGCCAGGATCAGGGGAACGAGTTCTAAATGGTTAGTCCTATGACATATTGTCAATGTGAAAACTCTTTCCTTTGGAAGGAATTGAGGGAATTAAATTAAAGTTACAATCGAAATATATATAAAAACATGATTAAATAGCGGGATAACAATGACAAAATATAAATCAAGCAAATAAAGCATAATTTTGTTCAAATATTCATAGATTAGTATTGAAACGTGAATATGGGGCATGTGAAACGGGTTTGATATTGTATCAAGATTAAATGAATACTTAACAATAAATTCAAATTTATTAACATGATTTGGAAATTAAAATACCAATTAAAACATAAAAGAGATATTACTAAGAAGTTTGGAATTAAAAAAAAGAAGAGAAGATTTAGATTAATCTAAAGGAATAAGAATTAATTATGAAACTTAATACACATGATAACAATAAAAATTGGGTTATTAAAAAAACTTAAGAATACAAACAAGAAGGCTACACGGACCTCTTATTCAACAAACCCAAGCCCAATAAGGGCAGAAAGGGTTGCAGGTTGAAGAACCCAGTTTGTTAACAAAGCAAAAAAGAGGGCTGAAAGAACCCTAGCCCTAAAACTCAGAACGCGGCCGCTACCCAACATCAACCCGAGAAAGAAGAAACCTCTCCGTCCTCAAGCCTTCCTCTCCTAAACCAAACCAAACCTCATGGAACACGAACCTTTCTCGTCAAATCTTCTTCCATTCCAGAAATCAAGCGAAAACCAAAACGTCACACAATCTAAAACAAAATAGAACCCTAATCCTCCTCGAGAATCTTCCTTACGCGTATCCACCATAACCAACCTTGATTCTTTATTAAATCTCCTATCAGTAGCAGAAAAAAACACAAACAAAACCCTTTGTACACGAACAAAAACCTCCTCTAACTAAAATCCTAACGGCGAAAAAAGAAGCAAACAAAATGGAAAACAACGAACACAACAAAGGGAGTTTATAATGCACGATGATTTCAACAGATACATGGTGAAAGATGATCAAAAGAGTTAATAAACGAGCAATTTAGGGTTACCTATTGGAGACACTCTGATGGTTCTTCACGGCGGCGAAAAGGGGCTGAGGAGATCCGGAGTTGCTTTAGCTTCCTGGTTATGCTTTCTTTCCCTTTATTTCATATGTGTGTATGAGTTGTGAATACTGGTGATTTGATTTTTGATGATCTTATGTTCTTCTTCCTTCCGTGTATGCTGGTTATTACTCTGTGTTGATAGGATGTTGGCCGATGATGAGTATACTGGTTAGGGATGGATATGAGTTTGTTTCTGGTGTTGTTTTTTTTTTAATTTTGTGGGATTTCGTATATGTGTTTTTTATCTTTTTTTTCGTCCTCCAATCTGAATGCTATGACCTGATTTATACCCAAACTCTATGAATCATATAAATTCCAATCCTTGACATGTTTGGTTGATTTTGGAAAAAACTTTAATAATCGTCTGATTTGCTTTTACTGATATGGCAGTTGATTGAATTGTGAGTTCAAACTGTTTTGGAAAGGTATAAAGTTGTTTGATGCTATGTTTCTATTATTTGGAATGTTTTGAATCTTGTCTGATACTTAAATTGGAAAGGATTTGAAATGTCTGAAAAAGGGATTTTCTGGTTTGGGAAGCTTATAATGTGTCTGATGCTGTCAATACAATGTCTGAGGCCTGTTTTGATTTTAGAAAGTTTTGATGAGGGTTTTAACCTGGCTTCCTTGATTTGGAAGAAAAATGATTTGGTTTAATGATCACTTAATTGATGATTTCAAACTTGATTTGCTTTTGGGAACACACAGTTGTATGATTTCAAAATTTCAAATACAAACTGGCTTTTATTGCTTCCTATTAACCCATCTTTCACATTTGCTTGTTAGGAGTAAACTTGGGCTAAAGGGACTTGGGAGAAAGATGTCGCAGGTCAAGGTGGGCACATTTAACGTCAGAACTGGTGGCAAGAAAAGAACAGGTCAGTCAGTTAATACTCCACCATCAAGATTTTCAATATGTAATCTGCTATTATTATCTCTACTTCTTGAATTAACCTGTCAACATTTTTTCTGAATCTTGAAATGTTCACGCAGGCCTTGAGATACCCTCTCCATAAGCACTACCTGGTGTATGCTGATTTGCAAGACTTAAACATGGTGAGTAATGGTTTGAAATCAATGTAGAAAGGTTTGAAACAAACTGAATGTTTGGAAATTAGAACTGCATTTTAACGATTGTTGTTAACAGGTATTGGCGATGGTTTTTCTAGCATGTATTAGGTAAATCAGCATACGGACTATTCAACAAAGAAGGTTGCAAGCGGGCTAGCAAGTGGACATAATTTGACCAGTCGTAGCATACCCACCCTTTTCCATTCTTTGTAGCTTGTAGTTACTTTGTAATATTTGAATTTTGAACTTGTCATGTAACCAACCTTGTAGTAATCTTGAATGATCTTGTTATGTAAATTGCAATTTGAATTTGAACCTGTAGCGCAAATTTTGTGGTTTCGAATCACTATCGCATTGGAACTACAGTTCGATTCATTTTTTATCCTGTTGAGTTGATTAAGGAAGGGAAATACATGTCTCTAATTAACCCTGCTTGCATATTGAGGTTAAACAGTCAAAACTGTTGGTTTACAGATGTTGTCAAGAGGGGGTTCTTCTTTAGGGTTATTCGCTTAAAAATAGTGTCTAGGCTATTGGTAAGATGTTAGGTCTGATGCTTTTCGATTGATGTGTGAAGGTACGGGATTTTCGGTTTTTGATTAGTATGTTCGCCAAGATTTTGCAATCTTATGCCTAGGTATTCCTGAAACAAGGAAATCAGAGCGATCGTAGTTCCTCCTATTCTATGGGAGGAAAGAGGTGTTTTGGTGTCTTGTTCAAAGCCCAAGACGTGAAGCTAAAGGTGGTTTGTATCTTGTTCAAAGCCCAAGATGTGAAGCTAAAGGGTTTTGGCTAAGAGAGAATTTGTCATCTCTAAAGAGGAGTTGTTGATGTTTGTATGATGTGAGAAAGGCACAACTTTGATTCTAAAAGGTTGATTGACTCAACCGTGGTTTTCTTTATACAAAGCCTAAGAGGAGGCGGGAAGTTTGACTTTTCCGGGGAAAATGTTCTTTCTGTCTTGTACAAAGCCCAAGATTGAGGCTAAAAGGGATTTTGACTCCGTTGGGGAGAATGTATCTTGTATAAAGCCCAAGATGGAGGCTGAAATGGTTTGAATCAACCCGAGAGTACCTTTACCTGTCCTGTATAAAGCCCAAGACGTAGGCTAAAGAGGTTGACTCAATCAAGGGAGTCTGAAGGTGATTGACTCAACAAGAGAGTCTGAAGGTTGTTTGACTCAACCAGATAGTCTTTTATACTCAACAAGAGAGTGATTTGTTGTCTCGTATTAAGCCCGAGATTGAGGCTAAAAGGAGATTGACTCAACAAGAGAGTCTTGTATACTCAACAAGAGAGTGTTTTCTTGTCTCGTACGAAGCTCAATATTGAGGCTAAAAGGAGATTGACTCAACAAGAGTCTTTTATACTCAACAAGAGAGTGTTTTTCTATCTCGTACGAAGCCCGAGATGGAGGGTAAAAGGAGGTTGACTCAACAAGAGAGTCTTTTATACTCAACAAGAGAGTGATTTATATGTCTCGTACGAAGCCCGAGATTGAGGCTAAAAAAGGGATTGAATCAACAAAAGAGTCTTTTATACTCAACAAGAGATTGTTTTATATGTCTTGTACAAAGCTCAAGACGGAGTCTAAAAGTGGTTGACTCAACAAGAGAGTCTGAAAAGGTTAGCTTCACTAGGGATAATCATTTGTATAAAGCCCAAGAGAAGGATACCTTACCGTTGTAGATTTTGGAGATCCTGAAGCGGGTCCAAGTGTGGGGAACTCTCATGGGAGAGATCGGGGTTTCTTCCTATGTTTGAAAGGAACATGAGAATGTCTTTGAGACTCAAGGGTCTTAGACTATCCAAGTCTAGAGTTTTCTCTATGGTACTATGCCCTAGAGGAGGCATGGGCATCAAGGGATGAGTATCAACCCTACAACGACCGGAGTTTTGACGTTGGAAAGACTTCTCTAGCAAAGGATGACTAAGTTATGTCTTATACCTTTAAGAGGTCGTCAGGATCCTTGTATTAAGCCCAAGAGAAGGCATGAGAACTTCTAAGAAGCCGAAGGGTCCTTGTACAACACCCAAGAGGAGACGGGGATGCTTTTAGGAAGCCTGTGGGTCCCCAAACCAAGAGAAGTTCAAGAAATGCAATTCACTGAGAAGAGATCATTCCAGGAAAGTTCGAGGATTTGGAAGAAACTCAATAGATGCCATTCACGGAGAAAAGATCATCTCTGGGGAGTTAGAGTTTCTTTGACAATTTCTAAGGGTGACAGTCTGAGAAAAGGTTCACTGAGAATACTGCCTTTCTCTTTGTTCCATATTGTTTAACCCCAAGAGAAGGGAAAACTGTATCTGGAAATCCTATGGGGATCTAGTTTTGTTTGTATTTAAGAGTGACCAACAAGGCTTTACCTAGTGCTAGACGTAGTTGCCGGGGAAAACTCTAAATAACTATACTAATATTACACAGTGGATATGTGACAAGTATATAAAAGGATGTGAAAGAAGACTTACAATGAAGCAGCCCCACAATACAGTTATGTACATATGAAAGCGGTAAATGAAAGCGGATAAACACTTTCCCGTTGTAGAGCTTCCATGTTGTTTGGTTAGTTGTTCAACAAAGAAAGTTTTGATAACAACATATATTTGAATTCAAAATCAAAGGAGAAAGTGCTTTGAAAAGATTGTTGGGGCTTACAGCTCAAGGAGAGGCCCATGATTTAACGATGATCGCACCGTTGTTTTAAAAACTGTATAGAGGGACTTATACAATACGTGAGGCCCCAAAAGTTTTTATGTACAAGGGGATGGGTCTTACACTCTATTAGAGGCCCAAAGATTTTTAAAATGAATAAAGATGGGTCTTATAGCTCGAGGAGAGGCCCAAATGATTTTTGTTAGAAAGGCGACGATCGCGCCGAACTTTTTGACGGTATCGGGACATATACAATACACTGAGGCCCAAATTATTTGGGATAAAAAAAGGGTTGGGTCTTACACTCTATTAGAGGCCCAACGTGTTTGAAAAAAGTTTGATGAGGGTTGAATTAATCAAAACCCTAATTTGTTTTCAAAATATAATTTAATTGAATAAAAATTCAATTAAAACGATCAAAATTGTTAAACATGTGTGAAAACAAATTGTGATCTTGGATCAATGTTTCAAAAATCATGTTTCTATCCACAAAATGATTGGAAATCAATTATGTTTGGAAAATCAAGGGAGAAAAAACATTTTAAATGTTGAAAAACAAATAAAATATTAATTCCTTGTAAAAATATCAAGTTTATGAAATAATTAATATTTTTGGGATTTTTTGGTAAAATAAAATATTTTAGCATTTTTGTGAATTATTAAAAAAAAGAATCAACTCAAAATAATTAAAAACCAGAGAGAAATTAATTTTTGAATCAATTAAATAAAATCACAAAATTCAAATATTTGAATTTTCAAAACAAAGCGCCAAGAACACGGAAAGAACACGCGCCACCCTCTGTTTCTGCAGATTTGCATTTTTTATCCAATCTCACTGAATACTTGATGATATCATGCAATCTACATATCAATCTACTCGTTTTCACCTCACGATCATGTTTATGGTCTTTAATTTCATTTATTTTAAGCATGGAATAAGAAATCAAAGAGAAACCTTAAGAACCCTAAAATTTGCATGAAGGCTCAGAAATTCTATACACGATTCAAACAAAGCAATTGATTGAGGGTAAACACTCTATGCATGATTATGAACACATGGCCAAATTATTGTGCAACAAAAAATGCATGGATCATAGAGTTCGAAGAGCTCAGGTTTACCTCTTGCAGCTGGTGATCGTGTTTTGTGTTAGAGGTGTTGCAAGCTGGTTCCAATGATTTGCACAGCTTCCTTAGGTGCGAAGTGATGTGTCTGAATGCTTGGAGTGGTTTCAAACAAGCTGAAACTTGAGATGGTACCTCAACTACACCTCTGTCAAGAACTTGAGCAGTTGGCAAGTGATTTTGTGATTTTGGTGTTACAGATGTTATGTGAGTGTTTGGATCATTTTTATATGATGTTTATGAGGTGTGTGTGTGATTGGTTTGGTTGGAATTGCTCTCAAACTCAAAACCCGATAGTGACTTGCTCTGGAAGGCAATTTTGGAGTGAAGGAAGAGATTTTGAGGAAAACATTTGTTTGATGGCTTTGGTGTACTCAAACTGAGCACAAATGAGCTCTATTTATAGTAGAGCAAGTTTGTTTTGCAAGCAATAATGAATGGCAACTGCTACAGAAGTTTAGCAAATGTTGATCAATAGGAATCCAAGTCTCCTCTAGCCATTGACTAGAGGTTAGAGCACAGGTTACTGGTTCCCTAGTTCTTGGATAAGTCTTGACTGAATTTAGTTGGAAGGGGCTCAGTCCATGCCACCTTAGTGCATCCATTAAATGCTCCAAACCAAAATTGGAGTCTTGTCCCTCTTTTAGGCATTTCTAGGTTTGGTATGCTACTTTTGGTTCCAAGGACTTGGGCGGCTGATGGATCAGTGTTTGTCCCTCCTTGGTACCCCTCTGAGGTGTTCAGATGGATAAACTTGTTTGTCATTTGCACCAATTTCCCAAATCGAGCAAAATGCATAAATCAGCATTGTTATGATAGTTGCAGCAAGGCATGTTGCCACTGTCATAACTCTTAGCTCAGGTTGAGTTTGATGGGGTTCTTGGCCATTTTGGAAAGCTCTCATATGATACAACATATGTGTGATAATAGTTTGTTTTGATACTTTTTGGATCCAAGTGAAAAATTCCCCTACATTTTGGAAAAAGTGAAACAGATTTTGACGTAGTGAAAATTTCACTAAGTGTTGGAAAAAGTGACATTTCGTGTTTTCAGCCATTTTGATCCACCCATAATTCAAAATCCATGATGAATTGGAATGAGGTGTAGTTGAAACTTTTAAAGTATGCCATGAGGGCAACAAATACATCTTTGGATCATCCAAAATGGTTGCTTGGATCACAAGTTATGATCCTTGGAAGTTGGTACCCTAGCCACTTTGTTCCATAACTTAGAAAATTTGTAAGTTTTTTCTGGTTACCCCTTTTACAAGTTATCCCACCTTTCTTGATTTTTCTTGATGAATGATGATTCCAATCACACATTGACATCATTTTAGAGTCAAAGAACCATAATTGTGAAAAATCTCAAAAAGTCAAAGTTGACTTTTGTGCACAGTTGACTTTTTGTCAGATGAACTCCAAACTGTGCGATCCTCTATGAAATCAAGTCCTTGGCCTAAATCAAACTTGATGGAAATGTTCCATGGGTGTTATAGGGTGTATTGAATCATGTCCCAAGGTTTGAGAGCATGCCTGGGTCAAAAGTCAAAGGCACAGTTGACTTTTCTCGTGAATCCTTAATTGTGGTTCTGATGAATTTGAAACTTGTTGATCAAGCTTATTGGATCAATCCATTATTACAAATGGATCAATGTAGTGTGTTAGAGACCCTCAAATCCTCTCTTGAGGTCTTGGCTCATGTTTTGTCCCAAAAGTCAACTTAGGGGTGAATTAGGTCAAGAAACCCTAATTCTTGATTTTTGATAAATGCACCCCCTGAGGCTAAATTGACTGGATGATTGGGTTTATGTGGTCCCTTGGAGTATCTTGGGTTATGCTTTGAAGAATTGGTTCATGCCCAGAGGAAAATTTCCATCTGGAGGCCCTAGTCGACCAAAACCCTAATTTGGTGACACTGGCGATCTTGAGGCTTAATCCACTTGGAATGTTGCAACTTTGTGCTTGATTCTTGAGGTGGGAGTCCTCTTGATCCATTATGGATATTTGAGAGGTTTAGACAAGTTGAAGATCATGTCATTCCTTGATTGATCCTTTGTCTTAGAGCTCCGAGAGGGCTTGAAACCCTAAGTTTGATTGTAGTGGATGCTCACCCATCTTTGGGGAGACTAATGAGGTATGATGGTTCATCCATATTGTGATGATGATTTGCACAATGATGGGAAATCTTAGTGGTCAAAATTTGAGGTATGATAGATGCCCCTATTTAATCTTCTTGGACCCGAAGGTGTGAATGGCGAATGTATTCGGGCATTTGGGGTGCAAGATGATTAAATATTGAAATACCTGAAATTTTGATGGTGGTCATGAATGGTAGCTTATGCATTCATCTTCTTTTGCTAAGCGATGATACTTAGAAAAGGTAAAACTTCCCCTCGATCCTGGTCTTCAGCCAAGGAACCGGTTTAAGTTTCTGATATAAACTTCCCCTCGATCCTGGTTTCCTACCAAGGAACTGGTCTCAGTTTCCGAAATAAACCTCCCCTCGATCCTGGTTTCCTACCAAGGAACTGGTCTCAGTTTCCGAAATAAACTTCCCCTCGATCCTGGTTTCCTACCAAGGAACTGGTCTCAGTTTCTTTTGTCAATAAACTTTCTTGACAAGGGGCGTTGTTCGTAGCGTTTTTCCTCAAACTTCTCGTCGAATTTTCCTGGGGAGATACCATTTGACGGAAAAACCTTTTGATGTCAGACTTGCTGGGGAACCCATCTGTCTGAGCTGTAGAGGTACACAAACTTCTCCGTTGGAGATGCCATTCGTTGACTCTACCGGGGGAAAACGAGTCTCTTGAGAGACTGCTTTCGCTTGGGGTATTACATCATACTTTTCTCGGGATCTTCTCGGAGAAATGCTATATGATGATGTGATCCAATCTTGAGGTACTTATGACCTTTTCGTCAGTGAAATTTTTCGGAGAAAAACGGATGTATTGCCGAATCTCTGGTTAAGAGGCTTTCTCTGGGGATTTTCCTTAATCCGGGAAAGCGAAGACATCATCTTCAATGGCGAAGAGTGACATTGGATGAAGGTTCTCTGGCCTTTCAGAGGTTCAAGTTATCAAAGTGGTCAAGGGACCCACTTCAATTCAGCAGCAAAGTGTAGGAGCGGTTGGTCAGACGCCACCTTTCCTGACGAGGAAAGAACTGACAACTCGGTTGAGAAGACGTTTATCACTAGGGAACAAGACCGACTAGAGTGATAGTGATGCAATATGAATATGAATGTAAATCAATAATGCATGATGAATGTATGTATATGCTGACAAAACTGATGCGACATACAGACTAATGGATGAACACGACTGGATACTCGGCCACAGCGGGAGATGAAAAGTATCGCTGGTTCAAAAAATAGAAATTATGCCTTGCTTAGGAGGGATAGTCCCTGTTGGGAGCTACGTTGGTCGGACTTAGGAGGTGAGAACTCTGCCGAGGGTGTCAGAAAAAACATGGTCTCTAACACAGTAGATTCTTCATTCAGGTGCACTGGTTTAGAAGGAGTACTTTGATTCTGCACTTTGAAGTTCGATTACTTCTGGAGAAGCGATCGATGTTCTTTCGATGTTCAACAGTCAAAAGAAATTGCCATCTTTATTTTGAAAAGAAGAAAAACTTTGACAAGTAAATTCATTTTTGTTTTATTTCAAGAATCGTTGATCATGTTAAAATGTCGTTCTATAAAGCTAAAACAAATGAGTATTATAAACAAAGCACCAGGGCTCAAATTTTATTGATAGGATGGAAATCAGCCAAATGCGTGATTCCATTGGGTATTTACAAAGTTTAGAAAATGGTAATTTTAAGGAAAAAGGGCTACATTGAAACATAACGACCGTTATCCTTCTACCAACTTTGAATTCTGGACATCCTGAGCTTCCGTCAAAGATGACCTTGACTGGAGTTTTCCTGATGGATGGCATGATTGCTGCTTGGGGATTTTCCCCTGTTGAACATAGTTACTTGCCATTATCCCTAACTTTTTCCTGGATTGTACTTTGAGATTTCCAATCCACCGGGATGATTTTTTATTGTGTCTCTAATTTTTGCCTGAACCGCCCTTTCGGGTTTTCAATCCACCGAGACTTTTTTTTTTTTTAGTTTAGGCGAAGTATTTCTTGACTACATCAACATTTGTGGGGTAGGCAAATTCCTCTCCATCCATGGTTGCGAGTCTCAAGGCTCCGCCCGAGAAAGGTTTCTTGACCACATAGGGGCCGTCATAATTCGGATTCCATTTGCCCCGAGAATCAGTGAGAAATGATTGTATCTTCTTAAGCACAAGGTCTCCTTTTCTGAAGACGCGAGGTCGGACCTTTTTGTCAAACGCCTTCTTCATTCTCTATTGATACAACTGACCATGGCATAGTGTCATTATTCATTTTTTTCTATCAGATTCAGTTCATCGTGTTGACTTTGACACCATTCAGCTTATGTTAGCTTAGCTTCCATCAATACCCGGATTGATGGGATCTCTATTTCTATGGGGAGCACTGCATCCATGCCATATACTAGAGAGAAAGGGATTGCCCCTGTTGAAGTGCGGACAGATGTGCGATAGCTGTGAAGAGCAAAGGGAAGCATTTCGTGCCAATCTTTATAGGTTACAACCATCTTTTGAACGATCTTCTTGATGTTCTTGTTAGCCGCTTCTACCGCTCTGTTCATCTTAGGTCGGTAGGGAGATGATTTATGGTGTTCGATCTTGAACTCAGCACACAACTCCTTCATCATCTTGTTGTTCAAGTTGGATCCATTGTCAGTAATGATCTGGCTTGGAACACCATAACGGCAAATGATATTGTTTTGGATAAATCAGACCACCACTTGTCGGGTTACATTAGCATATGACGCTGCTTCGACCCACTTGGTGAAGTAATCAATGGCTACTAGAATGAACCGATGTCCGTTCGAAGCCTTAGGTTCAATCATGCCAATCATGTCGATTCCCCATATGGAAAAAGGCCACGGGGAAGAAAGAACTTTGAGATGCATTGCCGGTACATGGATTTTGTCTGAGTATATCTGACACTTGTGACACTTCCTCATGTACTTGTAGCAGTCGGATTCCATGGTCAACCAGTAGTACCCTGCTCTCAGAATTTTTCTCGCCATTGTGTGTCCGTTGGCATGAGTGCCAAAGGATCCTTCATGAATTTCTTTTATCAGCATGTCTGCTTCTGGTCCGTCTACCCATCGGAGCAAGGCCATGTCAAAGTTTCTCTTATAGAGTGTATCACCGCTCAGAAAGAAGCTTCTTTCCAACCTTCTGAGGGTCTTTCGGTCTTTTCTTGATTCCCCAGGTGGGTAGTCTTGTTTCTGAAGGAAGCATTTGATATCGTGATACCAAGGTTTGTCATCTATGACTGCTTCAATTGTGAAGATGTAGGCAGGCCTTTCTAGGCGCATTATGTCGATCTTAGGTAGGTCATTCCATTGACCTACACTAATCATGGAGGAGATAGTGGCTAATGCATCAGCCATGTGATTCTCTTCACGAGGGATATGGTGAAACTCGATTCTGTTGAAGAAGGGTAACAACCTTCTTGCGTAATCTTTGTAAGGAATTAGCCCGGACTGGTATGTGTTCCAATCTCCTTTGATCTGATTGATAACCAGGCCTGAGTCACCGTATACATCCAAGTTCTTGATCCTTAAATCAATTGCTTCTTCGAGACCTATGATACAAGCTTCGTATTCGGCCTCATTGTTTGTACACTTGAATGCCAGTCAGGCGGTGAAAGGAATGTGGGTACCCTGAGTTGTTATGATGATTTCCCCAATTTCATTTCCATAATGATTGACAGCTCCATCAAAGATTAGTCCCCATTGGGAACCTGTTTCTGGCCCTTCACTGGGTAGCGGTTCGTCGCAGTCTTTCATTTTTAGATACATGACATCCTCGTCTGGGAAGTCAAATTTGACTAATTCCTGATCGTCAATCGGTTGATGAGCCAAATGATCGGCTAAAATACTCCCTTTGACAGCTTTCTGAGCATGGTACTCGATGTCGTATTCTGATAACAACATCTGCCAACGGGAAATCCTTCCCGTGAGAGCAGGTTTTTCAAAGACGTACTTGATTGGATCCATTTCGGAGATTAACCAAGTAGTGTGACGAATCATATATTGGCGAAAACGTTTGGCTGCCCAAGCCAAAGCACCACAAGTTTTCTCAAGCATAGTGTACCGAGTTTCGCAGTCAGTGAATTTCTTACTCAAATAGTAAATGGCAGACTCTTTCCTTTTTGTTTCGTCCTATTGGCCAAGTACACATCCTATTGAGTCTTCCAAGACTGTTAAGTAGATGATCAGTGGTCTTTCTTCCACTGGAGGTGATAGAATCGGTGGGTTCAACAGATATTCCTTGATAATGTCGAAGACAGTTTGGCAGTCATCTATCCAAATGCAGTCCTGATTCTTTTTGAGTAATTTGAAAATCGGCGCACATGTCGCGGTCATGAGGAATATAAATCTGGAAATGTAATTCAGACGACCCAGGAATCCCCTGACTTGTTTTTCAGTCATTGGAAAAGGCATTTCTTGAATGGCCTTGACCTTGTCAGGATCGACCTCAATTCCTTTCTGGATGACGATGAACCCTAAAAGTTTCCCTGAACGGACACCGACTGTGCATTTGTTGGGATTCAAGCGGAGTTTATACTTTCTCAACCGTTCAAATAGTTTTGACAGGTGGGTCACATGCTCTTCCTCTGTTCTAGATTTGGAAATCATGTCATCGATATATACCTCGATTTCCTTGTGTATCATGTCATGAAACAGAGTAGTCATGGCCCGTTGATAGGTTGCCCCGGTGTTCTTCAACCCGAACGACATTACCTTGTAACAAAAAGTACCCCATGGGGTGATGAAGGAAGTTTTCTCCATGTATTTCGGCACCATTTTTATCTGATTATAGCCCGAGAATCCATCCATGAAGGAGAAGACTTTGAACTTTATTGTACTGTCAACCAGCATGTCAATGTGTGGTAAAGGAAAGTCATCCTTTGGACTAGCCTTGTTTAGATCCCTGTAGTCTACACACATTCTAGCCTTTGGACTAGCATTGAGGATATTCTGATGTGGCGAGGAAACCCGCGTCAATCTGTTTCTGTACTTCCTCTTTGATTTTGATTGCCATGTCTGGGTGGGTTCGTCTCAACCTCTGTTTTACTGGTGGACATTCTGATCTCAATGGTAGATGATGTTCCACGATGCTGGTATCCAACCCTGGCATGTCCTGATAGGACCAAGCGAATACATCGGGAAACTCTTTGAGAAGCTTTATCAAACTTTCTTTGACAGTCAGAATGAGCAATGCCCCAATCCTGATCTCTTTTCTCTCTTCCTCTGAGCCCAAGCTGACCGTTTACAACCACTATTTGTGAGGTTTAATGGACCTTTCCTCTTGTCTGAGTAATCGGGAGATCTCCTCTGGAATTTCTTCGTCATCTTCTTCTTCAGCCTCAAATACCGGGAATTCAAAGTTGGGAGAAGGCATCAAATCGTATGTTTCAACGGGGTTTAAAACAAGCAATCTGCATGACGTGATGATTAGTGTTTAGAAGAGATAGAGAAAATGCAAGAGTGTGTACAGTGTATTTTTTTTACTGCTTGTTTTTATTATTTGAATTGTTTTTTAGGATTACCATTTTCTGGAAAAGTGAAAAGAGAAAACATCAATTAATGCGGAAATTACAGAACGACGTATATTTATTGATGATTTTGTCGATTCTTGAAACTACAGCTCTATAAAACAAAACTCTATCGCTTTGGGCGAAGCGAAGAGGGATATTTACAGAAAGTGAGCCCTATCAAAACATTCGTTTCACCTGGGCAGGGTGAAAGGTTAAAACAAAGATGGCCATTACTTTGACTTATGAACGATCTTCGGAACATCAACTGCAACCCATTGGCGGCGAACTCCTCGGTGAATCACAAAGTCTGGTACCTTCCTTGATTTGTTTTCAGAAATAATGTTGATTTCTGGTGGAGCAGGATCATTGGAATCTGTCTCCCAGACAGAGTTGTCGTAGGAGGATTCCTCAGTTGTATTTTGCATAGTATTTGTGCTCTCAGGGAAATCTCCCCATCCAGTAGGCTGGATGTCTTCGAGCCTGATACGAGAGCTTTCAGGAGCAGTGTACTTGACCAAGAAGTCAAATTTTCCACTTGGTTTTCCTAAGGTGTCCCACACTTCTTTGAAACTGGAGGAGTCATCCCATTCGATGACGTTGACCTCGGGAAAAGCATAGTTAATGAATTCTGGTCCTGCAAATTTTGCAAATTCATCGTCGTGCTGGATATTTTCTGAATGACATGAGTGTTGATCCCATGACATGATGGGGATGCAGGTATTCTTTTCAATGATGCTCAGCTGATTCTCATTGTTCGGCTGATTTTCTTGCCCCAAGTCTCCTGGGTACAGCTGCCACATAGGCAGACCATCCATCGGGCCATAGTAGTCATGGTCAAAGTTGTCTTTCATCAGAGTGTCCTCCTCTAATGAGTTTGGTGGAGCACGGCATCCTTCCGGATCACAATCTTCGTATATCATTTCGACATCTGACCTCGGTATAAATCTCGGACTCTGTGTCAGAAAGTAAAATGGTGTAGGCCCCTCTTCTTGAGACATATAACCGTCCTCGTTAAGATAGGATTTCCATTCTTCATCTGTATCGGAGGAATCTCCCTCGTTGATGGTATGTACTTCTTGAGACACTGGGTGAAGGAAAACTCCACTGTGGAAAAAGTCTTGAATGAGATGAAGACTTTCATCTTTAGCAGCAGTCTAGGTACAGGTTGCAGAAAAACCAAGACCCTTCTTTGTTTTATTATCAATAGGAATGACAAGCTGTCCCCATCCCTTTGCATTGTTACTTTTGATCACCTCGAGAGCATTTTTGTACGAGGACATTGACGTTCCCTTCTCTAATTGATTCTCATTGCTTACCGAAAGTGCCAGGAAATGAGTTCCAACAACCTCCTCGGGTTCTACACAAGTGGATAATGATAGGTTACTCACGATCAAGGCTTGTTCTCCACAGACCGTGACGAGTTGGTCATTCTTGACGAACTTCAGCTTCTGGTGAAGTGTCGAAGTGACTGTCCCCGCCTGGTGTATCCAAGGTCTTCCCAACAAACAGCTGTATGTTGCTCGGATGTCCATGACTTGGAAAGTGACTTGGAAAGTGTGAGGACTGATAGTTATGGGATGGTCGACTTCGCGAAAACTGTTTTTCGAGATCCGTCAAATGCTTTGGCGACTACCTTACTGCCTCTCATCGAGGATCCTTTGAATGATAGTTGCATTAGAGTGGACTTCGGTATGACGTTGAGAGCCGATCCGGTGTCTACCAGTACGCTGGCTAAAGCATCGTCCTGGCTGTTGACTATGATATTGAGCGTCATGTTGTGGCTTTTGACTTCTTCTGGAAATTCCTCATCACTAAACCCCAAGTTGTTGCAGCAAGTGATGTTAGAGACGATACTGTCGAATTGTCGTATTGACACATCCTGTTCCACAAAGGCCTATTCTAAGACTTTTTGTAGAGCCTCTCTGTGGGCTTCGAAACTGAGTAAAAGAGATAACACAGAGATCTTTGAAGGATTTAGTAATAGTTGATCAACAATGTTGTATTCACTCCTTTGGATGAGCTTCAGCATCTCATCATCGTTCTTTGAAAGGTCGGGATTACTAGATTGACTGACTGGTGGATTGGGAGCTTCTGTCAGAAGTTCATTTTCTCTGTTAGGTTCTTCAACTCCTCTATTAAAGATTCGACCGCTCCGTGTTACTTGACTGATGTCTGCAATATTCACAATGGAGGGTAATGGAATTTCCTTTCTATTCTCAACTGTTATTGCACCGTATTTGTAAGGGATCGCCTTTGCTGATTCATACGATAGCGGTCCCAGTAGATAAATAAATAAAGGAGCCTTCTAATTTTTCTGACTGTCGTAAGTAACTTCAATCAGTCCCTGGTTAGGAACTTTTGATTCGTCAAGTAGAGGGATGATGGCACAAACATCCATGGTTCTTTCAGGATCAGAGATTACAACCACTTCTTTAATCTGATCAGCGAAATAGTCTGGCGTCCAGTTGATAGACCCCGAAACTAAATATTGTTGAATCTCTTTGCAGTCCAACTGACTCTGAAGGGATGCTCGCACGAGGTAGCATCCTTGGTTATTTTCCAAGCATACTCTACACCGCTCGTAGTTATGTGGTGGCACCTGGCCACGTCCGCTTTAAATGCAATGCAACCTCACTAGATATGTTTCCATTAATCGAACATCCTGACTTTGATGCCTAGTAGGGTTCCCATTAACCACACTGATTTATTGCGTGTCTTCATCCATATAAATTGGAAACCACCAGTGGTTTAACAAGTGTTGTAAAGTTCTCTAAACGAGAGCGCACCCTTGGTTACTCTCACGGTATACTGTACAGTTCAGATAATCATGTGAAGTGAGAAAATTGAGTTGGACTTGCTTGGCGTGCAACTCCACCAAGCTGGTATTCATCAAACAAATATCGAAGATTTGAACCATGTTGATCTGATAGGGATTTCTATCATGGTAGTCCTGGATCCATCCAAGATCCATCTGATGCTGGAGGGCCTCTTGTACAAAAGAGCATCCCTGTTTGTTTACCGAGCAAGTCAGACAGGAATTGTAATCGTGCCATGGCAGATTATGATACTGGCTTTTCCTTGAGTGCATTGCCACTAAGTTGAAATTTATTGCACGAATGTCGTGGTTCTGAATGATGTTTGAATTTGCATAAGTCATGTTAACCCCACGAACTCGATGCTCTTGGATCCATCCGAGATCCAACTGTTCCTGTAGAGCTGATTGCACCATAGAACATCCCTGATTGTTTTTAGAGCAGATATCACACTGGTGATAATTATGAGGTGGCACATGGCCGTATCCACTCTGTCTATAATGCATCTTGACCAATTTGGCCCTTAATAAGAGTACATCATGAATTTGATAGTTGTTGTTAGATTCTCCCTCTATCAAATTAACTGCAGCTTTCTCGTGTTGAGGCAGCGGGTTCGTGAGAACATTCAGATTCGTATCTTTGAAAGATAATACCCCGCTCCTAACAAGCTTTTGCACATCGAATTTGAAACTGAGACAGTTTTCTATGTTATGCCCTGGTCCTCCTTGATGGTAAAGGCAAGTCTGATCCGCTTTAAACCAAAAAGACAGTTTTTCCGGTACTGTAAGAGGAGACCTGGTTTGGACGTGTTCCTTGACCAGTAATAATGGAAACACTTCTGCATACAACACCGATATAAGATCAAACCCTGGTGGTCGCGTTGTACGGTTGTTTTTGTATGGAGGACGAGCCTGCTGAAGAGGTTGTTGTGTCCTTTGCGGATATTGCTGTTGATTCGGTTGGCTCTGAGCAACCTGAGGTTTATACGTAGGAACAGGCGCGGGGTTGATAGCAAGAGTTACGGTTGCTACTGGTTGGTATTGTCACCTTTGCTTTCCGAGAGAGATATTCCCAATATCTTGCTCTTTTTTCTTAGGGAGAGCACTACCGTATCGTTTTGTATTACTTGATGATCCAGCGTCTTTAACTAACCGTCCTTCTCGGACTGCTTCCTCAAGACGAACTCCCATTCCCACCATCTCGGTGAAGTCACTGGGCGCACTGGCAACCATTCTGTCGTAGTAAAATGAGCTTAAGGTTTTCAAGAAGATCTTTGTCATCTCTTCTTCCTCAAGAGGTGAACAAATCTGAGCGGCAATTTCACGCCATCTCTGAGCGTACTCCTTAAAGTTTTCCTTGTCCTTCTATGATATCGATCTGAGTTGATCTCTGTCTGGTGCCATGTCCAGGTTATACTTATATTGTTGAACAAAGGCAGCGCCAAGATCTCTGAAAGTGCCGATCTTAGTGTGGTTTAAACCCATGTACCATTTTAATGCGGCACCGGTTAAACTATCCTGAAAATAGTGGATCAGTAGCTCTTGGTTCTTTGTTTAAGCTGACATTCGTCGAGCATACATCACCAGATGGCTCTGAGGGCAAGAGTTATCCTTGTACTTTTCAAAATCAGGTACCTGGAACTTGTGCGGAACTTTCACATTGGGGACCAAACAAAGGTATGCGGCGTCCTTTCCAAATAAATCCTGACCGCGAAGGGCTTGCAGTTCTTTCTGCATCTCTAGGAATTGTTCCTGGAACTCATTCATTCTGTCGAACATACTTTCGTTTCCACCAGAAGGTATCTGTGGAATCTGTCCTTCTGGGACAGTGTATACCACGGGTGGTGGTATAGTCATTACGGCCGAGACTCTCGGTGCCTCTCGAAGTTTGTAACCTTCAGGAGTTGCTGTCATGCCCGTGGCATCTTCGCTTTCCCGAAGTTTGTAACCTTTAGGCCCAGCGGCTCCTGCTGAAGTTTCCGGATCTTTAATGATCGGGGGAATATATCCCTCCGGGATATAGTTAATAGGCATGCCCCAGGGACGATATTTTGGCATTTTGTACCTAGGATCATACTTTTCCACTATGGGCGTTGATGTGATCTCTGAGATCACAGTCCTTTGTTGTTGCATCTGAGCTTCTGCTAGAGCTTGCATGTTGTTATGAAGCTTTCTCAGATCCTCTTTCAGAGTGTCGATCTCTTCTCTCAACTCTCTGTTCTCTTCCTCGAGATTATCCATCTTTTTCTAACGATTGGCCCGAGTATTGTACAAATGAGACAGTTTGACTCTAGAATCGAGACGCAAACGTGAGATTCGTGGGTAAGAAGAATGCGTTAAGTGAGAATGATGAATGATATGCAATGATTATATTAATTGTATATTTTCCATTTATTCAAAGTAAACTTCGACAATTAGATTGCAAATATCAAACAGTGGGGAAACCCCATTTTATTGAATTCAAAGATTGCGGAAATGGAAATACAGTAATTTACAAAGTGCTGTAAAAGGAAATCTAAACTTATGGGTCCTGAGTCCTCTCTGGACCGAGCTCAGGTGTGGGTTCTGGTACTTTCTTTTTCTTTGAACCAGGCTCTTGGGCCGTTGCCGAGTTTTCATTCCTTTGCCAAGTGAAAGGAGCGAGCAAATTCCTTTGGTCATCCTGATTTTCTACTGCATGTTGCTCTAAAATCTCAATCAGAGCATATTTTTCTTTTAACAGTTGCTGTATTTTCTTGCACTCTACATTGAGAATACGATACTTGTTCCTTTAAGACCTCTTCTGCTGCTGAACTTTGTTGAGAGTAACCTGAAGTTTTTATGTCTCAGACATAAAATAAAGGACAGAGTCCCTTAATTGAAGAACTTCCTGACGAGGGTAAGGCATCCTCAGCTTGAGAGCTCTAGTTTGTACCCTGTGGAGATAAGGCTCCACCGAGACACAGTCTGGTTTTCCTAGAGTCTCTCTTCCTTTCCTATGAACGCGTTTCCAGGCATGCACTATTTCCGTCTTTAGTGCCCTGTCATTTTCTCCTTCCTTGAAGAAAATACCTTCCAGATGAGCATTACGCGGGACATGCCTCATCGAGTATCCAAATTGACGACGAACTAAAACTTGATGATAATTGATTCCTCCTTTAGTTCCAATAAGGGGTACATTTGGGAAATTTCCACAATGGTCAATGATTCTGATCCCTTCATAGATTCGATTGTACCAATCGATGTCAGAGTTGGTAAGAGACATGATTCTCTACGACCAACGTAAAGTACTCTTTTGATCCCAAAATGCAGCAGACTTGGGTAAGTGGGAAATGAACCATTTGTACAGCAGGGGTACACAACATGTGATCATTCCTCCACTTTACAAATTCCTTAAGTGTACAGAATGATAAGCATCTGCGAACAAGGTCGGTACAAGGTTTCCAATCAAGAAAATCTTAATGGCGTTGATATCTACAAAGTTATCGATGTTGGGAAACAAAAATAACCCGTAGGTGAGAAAAACAAAGATGCTCTCGAAAGTGGACACGTTCCCTATACTAGCAAAGTATAGAGCTTTCTTTGTCAAGAACTGGGCTGACAAACCCTGGATTCCACCCTTAGTGGTCAGGTGAGTCCTGACCTCTGACTCGTCCAAATAGATTGCTCTCGCAATGGTTTGATCCTTTGGAATTTCTTCCAATCCAGAAAAGGGAGCTTGGTCAGTAATATGCAAATCAGTCAGGTGAGAGTACTCCTTCAGTGTTGGTGCTAGCTGATAATCCGGGAATGTGAAACAGTGATAGACCAGATCGTAGAACTGGATTAGCGTGGACATGATTCCTTCAGTTACATAAACCCTTAACAAAGATAGTAGTCCTCCATACTTGGCTCTGAAAGCCTCGGGGTTGGTTATCATTCTTGCCAGACCTCTTAAATCCTCTAGTTTTGGAACCTAGAAGGTGTACTTGTGAGTTTTCCTTCTACCGAAATCCATTAGCAATCTCTTTCTCTTTGACGTTTGCAATCATTGTCTTAGTTTAATTTGAAAAAGAGAGACTAGAAGAGAAAAAAAATTTTGTTTAAAGTTTTTTAGATGAATGCATGAATGCAGCACATAAAACAATAGAAAAAACATGGGGTCAAAGGGTCGGTGTCGTGAAGTCAAGGCTCTACCCATCCCTAAAGGTTTATACTGGTGATTTTTTGTATCTGTCCGCAAAATCATTGACCCCTCTTGGGATAACAACAACAAGCGGATCGCCAGCGAGCTGATGTATCTTAGAGTGATCTCAAATGAGGGTAGTATCGCGTGACAACTATTCCCGATAGCTTCCGCACTACAAAATGGTTTCAGTCTACTAAAAACCTCAGCTTCTCAGATAACCCAATCGACCACACTACATTCAACAACCGAAG
This sequence comes from Lathyrus tuberosus, assembly GCA_022829125.1. Classification (NCBI taxonomy): domain Eukaryota; kingdom Viridiplantae; phylum Streptophyta; class Magnoliopsida; order Fabales; family Fabaceae; genus Lathyrus; species Lathyrus tuberosus. The sequence continues at coordinate 8,178,510 of JALAZF010000086.1, forward strand.
TCGTATATGCAATGTATCTGCAAAGGGAGTCTCCACTTAGTTTGATGGTCGACCAGGGACTCTTAACTGGGATTCACTCCCCGCAAGATTACCCGTATAATGCCATCCCCTACCTTAGGTGTATACTCAATCTTTCCACATGCGGCATCACATGTATTCCCATTAGCAGAAAAATAAACACAGATATCAATTAGGAAAAGCAGTATATATATTTGTCTTAATCATCCTAGACCTCTAGTCTTATAATCCTATACAGACAATGACTCCCCAGCAGAGTCACCATTTCTGTGACATTTCGTTGAATTTAAATCTCTCACCCTAAAAGAGACTAAAAAGAATGCCTCCCACTGTGGTCGCCACTTTTCTGTAGCGCGATTTTGGTGGTTTCGAATCACCATCGCTTTGGAACTACAGTTCGATTCATTTTTTATCCTGTTGAGCTGATTAAGGAAGGGAAATAGATGTCTCCAATTAACCCTGCTTGCATACTGAGGTTAAACAGTCAAAACTGTTGGTTTACATATGATGTCAAGAGGGGGTTCTTCTTTAGGGTTATTCGCTTTAAAATAGTGTCTAGGCTATTGGTAAGATGTTAGGTCTGATGCTTTTCGATTGATGTGTGACGGTACAGGATTTTGGGTTTTTGATTAGTATGCTCGCTAAGATTTTGCAATCTTATGCCTACGTATTCCCGAAACAGGGAAATCAGAGTGATCGTAGTTCCTCCTATTCTATGGGAAGAAAGAGGTGTTTTGGTGTCTTGTTTAAAGCCCAAGACGTGAAGCTAAAGGTGGTTTGTATCTTGTTCATAGCCCAAGATGTGAAGCTAAAGGGTTTTGGCTGAGAGAGAATTTGTTATCTCTAAAGAGTAGTTGTTGATGTTTGTATGTTGTGAGCAAGGCACAATTTTGATGCTAAAAGGTTGATTGACTCAACCGGGGTTTTCTTTATACAAAGCCTAAGAGGAGGCGGGAAGTTTGACTTTTTTGGGGAAAATGTTCTTTCTGTCTTGTACAAAGCCCAAGATTGAGGTTAAAAGGGATTTTAACTCCGTTGGGGAGAATGTATCTTGTATAAAGCCCAAGATGAAGGCTGAAATGGTTTGAATAAACTAGAGAGTACTTTTATCTGTCCTGTATAAAGCCCAAGACGGAGGCTAAAAAGGTTGACTCAATCAAGAGAGTCTGAAGGTGATTGACTCAACAAGAGAGTCTGAAGGTTGTTTGACTCAACAAGAGAGTCTTTTATACTCAACAAGAGAGTGATTTGTTGTCTCGTACGAAGCCCGAGATTGAGGCTAAAAGGAGATTGGCTCAACAAGAGAGTCTTTTATACTCAACAAGGATGTGTTTTTTTTTCTCGTACGAAGCCCAAGATTGAGGCTAAAAGGAGATTGACTCAACTAGAGAGTCTTTTATACTCAACAAGAGAGTGTTTTTCTATCTCGTACGAAGCCCGAGATGGAGGCTAAAAGGAGGTTAACTCAACAAGAGAGTCTTTTATACTAAACAAGAGTGATTTATATGTCTCGTACGAAGCCCGAGATTGAGGTTAAAAAAGGGATTGACTCCACAAGAGAGTCTTTTATACTCACCAAGAGAGTGTTTTGTATGTCTTGTACAAAGCCCAAGACGGAGGCTAAAAGTGGTTGACTCAACAAGAGAGTCTGAAAAGGTTAGCTTCACTAGGGAGAGTAATTTGTACAAAGCCCAAGAGAAGGTTACCTTACCGCTGTGGATTCTGGAGATCCTGAAGCAGGTCCAAGTGTGGGGAACTCTCATGGGAGAGACCGGGGTTTCTTCCTATGTTTGAAAGGAACTTGAAAATGTATTTGAGACTCAAGGGTCTTAGACTATCCAAGTCTAGAGTTTTGTCTATGGTACTATGCCCTAGAGGAGGCATGGGCATCAAGGGAAGAGAATCAACCCTACAACGGCCGGAGTTTTGACGCTGGAAAGACTGCTCTAGCAAAGGATGACTAAGTTCTGTCTTATACCTTTAAGAGGTCGTCAGGGTCCTTGTATTAAGCCCAAGAGAAGCAATGAGAAATTCTAAGAAGCTGAAGGGTCCTTGTACAATGCCCAAGAGGAGGCGGGGATGCTTTTAGGAAGCCTGTGGGTCCCTAAACCAAGAGAAGTTCAAGAATTGCAATTCACCAAGAAGAGATCATTCCACGAAAGTTTGAGGATTTGGAAGAAACTCAAGAGATGCCATTCACGGAGAAAAGATCATCCCTGGGGAGTTTGAGTTTCTTTGACAATTTCTAAGGGTGACAGTCTGAGTAATGGTTCACCGAGAATACTGCCTTTCTCTTTGTTCCATATTTTTTAACCCCAAGAGAAGGGAAGACTGTATCTGGAAATCCTATGGGGATCTAGTTTTGTTTGTATTTAAGAGTAACCAACAAGGCTTTACCTAGTGCTAGACGTAGTTGTCGGGGAAAACTCTAAATAACTATACTAGTATTACACAGTGGATATGTGACAAGTATATAAAAGGATGTGAAAGAAGACTTATAGTGAAGCATCCCCACAATACAGTTATGTACATATGAAAGCGATAAATGAAAGCGGATAAACACTTACCCGTTGTAGAGCTTCCATGTTGTTTGGTTAGTTGTTCAACAAATAAAGTTTTGATAACAACATATATTTGAATTCAAAATCAGAGGAGAAAGTGCTTTGAAATGATTGTTGGTGCTTACAGCTCAAGGAGAGGCCAAAGTTTTAACGATGATCGCACAATTGTTTTAAAAACTGTACATAAGGAATTATACAATACGTGAGGCCCCAAAAGTTTTTATGTACAAGGGGATGGGTCTTACACTCTATTAGAGGCCCAAAGATTTTTAAAATGAATAAAGATGGGTCTTATAGCTCGAGGAGAGGCCCAAATAATTTTTGTTAGAAAGGCGACGATCTCCCCGAAATTTTTGACGGTATCGGTACTTATATAATACACTGAGGCCCAAATTATTTTGGTTAAAAAAAAGGGTTGGGTCTTACACTCTATTAGAGGCCCAAAGTGTTTGAAAAAGTTTGATGAGGGTTGAATTAATCAAAACCCTAATTTGTTTTCAAAATATATTTTAATTGAATAAAAATTCAATTAAAACGATCAAAATTGTTAAACATGTGTGAAAACAAATTGTGATCTTGGATCAATGTTTCAAAAATCATGTTTCCATCCACAAAATGATTGGAAATCAATTAAGTTTGGAAAATCAAGGGAGAAAAAACATTTTAAATGTTGAAAAACAAATAAAATATTAATTCTTTGTAAAAATATCAAGTATATGAAATAATTAATATTTTTCGGATTTTTTGGTGAAATAAAATATTTTATCATTTTTGTGAATTATTAAAAAAAGAATCAACTCAAAATCATTAAAAACCAGAAAGAAATTAATTTTTGAATTAATTAAATAAAATCACAAAATTCAAATATTTGAATTTTCAAAAAAGGCACCAAGAACATGGCAAGAACACGCGCCACCCTCAGTTTCTGCAGATTTTCATTTTCTATCCAATCTCACTGAATACTTGATGATATTATGCAATCTACATATCAATCTGCTCGTTTTCACCTCACGATCATGTATATGGTCTTTAATTTCATTTATTTTAAGCATGGAATAAGAAATCAAAGAGAAACCTTAAGAACCCTAAAATTTGCATGAAGGCTCAGAAATTCCATACATGATTCAAATAAAGCAATTGATTGAGGGTAAACACTCTATGCATGATTATGAACATATGGCCAAATTATTGTGCAGCAAAAAATGCATGGATCATAGAGTTAGAAGAGCTCAGGCTTACCTCTTGCAGCTGGTGATCGTGTTTTGTGTTAGAGGTGTTGCAAGCTGGTTCCAATGATTTGCACAGCTTCCTTAGGTGCCAAGTGATGTGTCTGACTGCTTGGAGTGGTTTGAAATAAGCTGAAACTTGAGATGGTACCTCAACTGCACCTCTATCAAGAACTTGAGCAGTTGGCAAGTGATTTTGTGATTTTGGTGTTACAGATGTTATGTGAGTGTTTGGATCACTTTTATATGATGTTTATGAGGTGTGTGTGTGATTGGTTTGGTTGGAATTGCTCTAAAACTCAAAACTCGATAGTGACTTTCTTTGGAAGACAATTTTGGAGTGAAGGAAGAGATTTTGAGGAAAGCATCTGTTTGATGGCTTTGGTGTACTAAAACTGAGCACAAATGAGCTCTATTTATAGTAGAGCAAGTTTGTTTTGCAAGCAATAGTGAATGGTAACTGCTACAGATGTTTGGCAAATGTTGATCAATAGGAATCCAAGTCTCCTCTAGCCATTAACTAGAGGTTAGAGCACAGGCTGCTGGTTCCCTAGTTCTTGGATAAGTCTTGACTGAATTCAGTTGGAAGGGGCTCAGTCCATGCCACCTTGGTGCATCCATTAAATGCTCCAAACCAAAATTGGAGTTTTGTCCCTCTTTTAGGCATTTCTAGGTTTGGCATGCTACTTTTGGTTCCAAGGACTTGGGAGGCTAATGGATCAGTGTTTGTCCCTCCTTGGTCTGCCCCTAAGGTGTCCAGATGGATAAACTTGTTTGTCATTTGTACCAATTGCCCTAATCGAGCAAAATGCACAAATTTGCATTGTTATGACAGTTGCAGCAAGGCATGTTGCCACTATCATAACTCTTAGCTCAGGTTGAGTTTGATCGGGTTCTTGGCCATTTTGGAAAGCTCTAATATGATACAACATATGTGTGATCATAGTTTGTTTTGATACATTTTGGATCCAAGTGAGAAATTCTCCTACATTTTGGAAAAAGTGAAACAGATTCTGAATTAGTGAAAATTTCACTGTGTTGGAAAAAGTGACATTTCATGTTTTCAGCCAATTTGATCCACCCATAACTCAAAATCCATGATGAATTGGAATGAGGTGTAGTTGAAACTTTTAAAGTATGCCATGAGAGCTACAAATCCATCTTTAGATCAGCCAAAATGGTTGCTTGGATCACAAGTTATGATCCTTGGAAGTTGGTACCCTAGCCACTTTGTTCCATAACTTAGAAAATTTCTATGTTTTTTATGGTTACCCCTTGTACAAGTTATCCCACTTTTCTTGATTTTTCTTGATGAATGATTATTCCAATCACACATTAACATCATTTTAGGGTCAAAGAACCATAATTGTAAAAAATCTCAAAAAGTCAAGGTTGACTTTTGTGCACAGTTGACTTTTTGTCAGATGAACTCCAAACTGTGCGATCCTCTATGAAATCAAGTCCTTGACCTAAATCAAACTTGATGGACGTGTTACATGGGTGTTATAGGGTGTATTGAATCATGTCCCAAGGTTTGGGAGCATGCCTGGGTCAAAAGTCAAAGGCACAGTTGACTTTTTCAGCGAAACCCTAATTGTGGTTCTGATGAATTTGAAACTTGTTGATCAAGCTTCTTGGATCAATCCATTGTTGAAAATGGATCAATGTAGTGTGTTAGAGACCCTCAAATCCTCTCTTGAGGTCTTGGCTCATGTTTTGTCCCAAAAGTCAACTTAGGGGTGAATTAGGTCAAGAAACCCTAATTCCTGATTTTTGATAAATGCATCCCCTGAGGCTAAATTGACTGGATGATTGGGTTTATGTGGTCCTTTGGAGTATCTTGGGTTATGTTTTGAAGCATTGGTTCATGCCTAGAGGAAAATTTCCATCTGGAGGCCCCAGTCGACGAAAACCCTAATTTGGTGACACTAGCGATCTTGAGGCTTAATCCACTTGGAATGTTGCAACTTTGTGCTTAATTCTTGTGGTGGGAGTCCTCTTGATCCATTGTGGATATTTGAGAGGTTTAGACAAGTTGAAGATCATGTCATTCCTTGATTGATCCTTTGTCTAAGAGCTCTGAGAGGGCTTGAAACCCTAAGTTTGATTGTAGTGGATGCTCACCCATCTTTGGGGAGACTAATGAGGTATGATGGTTCATCCATATTGTGATGATGATTTGCATAATGATGGGAAATCTTAGTGGTCAAAATTCGGGGTATGACAGAACCAATGGCTACATCCTTACGTCTTGTATTAGTAATGCTTATTTTGACTTAAAAAAACGTGAAGTGGACGGTATGGGTAATGGTTTTAGGGAAATGGTTTTTCCACTTAATCACCACTTGCCATTATTTGAATATGACTCAAAATAGCAATGCCCATGTGCTGATTGCGAACACCTTCATGATTTGGATGAACAAAATGAAATACTTAATGACCCTTCATACATCCTGGGACGGTTTACTCCTAAAACAAATTGTATTATGGTTTTGTATAGCTTGACATTTAGTCTTGACATTATAGACAACATAAAAATAAATCCTCACTTGCACCATGCTCTAACATGTTGTTGCGGTGAGAATTGTATATCAAGATATTGAATTAACTTGAATCACAAAACATAAAATTCACCACCGAGCTTTGATTTATCCAAAGGAAAGGGTAAAGATCGAAAAAAAACTCAAAGTGCGCTATGTAGGAACACAACTCAGAGATCTAAGGTTCGGGGGTTGGTTATACCTAGGGAAGGTGTTAGCATCCTAAGTATCTGTAGTACTCTATAGGAATCTCTTGTTAGTATTTGTGTTATATTATTGTTTGCTTGCTAAGGAAAAGTGCTAAGGTAAACACCTAGGGTTATATACACTAAGTATGCTCGCCAAGACATCACATCTCATGCCTACGTATCCTGATGGGAATGGAATCAAAGCATTCGTAGTTCTCTTCAACTAGGGGGTAAACAAAGGTGAGAAAAAGAAAAGATGGAATCCAAGAAGGAATTAGATGTAAAGGAAAAAGGTGGAAAAATAAAAAGGTAGAAAAAGGAAAAGGTGGCTCGCTAGGATCTCGCAATCCTATGCCTACGTATTCTCAAGGTGAACTTGAGAAATCAGAGCAATCGTAGTCCGCCTCAACGGGGATGAGGAACTCTTGACTGTGGTCAAGGTCCCAAGGGAAAATAGGGTCTGACGGCAAGACACCTACGTCGAGTACGGAGACTCCAAACCTAAGGCTAGGTAAAAACAGGGAAAGAAGTGTCCACGGGAAAGTAGGGTCTGACAGCAAGACACCTACGTAGAGCGCAGCGGCGTGAGATAAGGGAATGATGGACAAGGCTATCCTAAATGACATGACAGCCAACTATGGGTCCTTTCCTTTGGAATAAAGTAAACAGGTAAATCATAAAAGGATAGACTTCACAGATCAGAGATTAATCACAGTTAAAAGCGAAAGGAAATATTCGAAAGAACGTCAAGAACTAGCTAAAATGAAAGTAAGGATAATCAAGAACAAATTAAAATATATAAATCTAATTAAACAAAATTCAAAATAAACCAAATTCTACTTAAAAAGTTAATTAAACTATTAAACTAAAAGACTAAATCTAATAAAGACTAATTCCTAATTAACTAATTAACTAAAAGACTAAATCTAAATAAACACTAATTCCTAATTAATTAGTTAACAAAAGAAATCTAAACTAATATGAAAATAAGCTAAGACTAAAACTAAAACTATTTAGTAAAACTAATTTAAAACTAATTGAAACTAAAACTTAATTAAAACTTATTATCTAAATTCTAAATCCTAACTAAAAAATCTAAGCTAATTTTTAATTTACCATTAATATTAAAATAAAAAAAGTTAATTTAAACAATTAAAATCTAAATGAATTAAAGGGTACAAAACAACAACAACAACAAAAAAACCGAGCCAGGCAATGAAAGAATAGGGCGCAGAGGCCAATTGGCCTTCTCTTTTTTTTTTTACATAGTTTGGAATCACAAACAAAATAGAGGAGGGTTAAGTGGATAGCCTGTGACGGAGCCACTGAAATAAAAAACAAAGCTGAACCAAACGTCGTCCTCTCGTTCTTCAATTCATCCCTCTCTCACAACAGTTATTTTTCTCTTTCACGCGCCTCTTTTTCTTTCGCAATGACCCTCCTCTCGAATATTTTCCGGCACAACGGTTCGCCGTGGGTTGCCGGTGTGACAGGTATGAACGCGACAGATTGAAGGTTAATGGTGGATTTGAACAGAATGAGGTTGTTGTAATAGGCTGCTGTGTGCTGGGCGATTAGGAGACAGTTTCAGGGTTTGTTGTTGCTCAGTTTATGGCGATTTGGTCGCGCGAAGGATGATAATGGTGTACACGGCTGTTATGGCATGCTAAGCCGGCAGTGGGTTTTGGTTTATGGAGGATGGAGGTCGTCGGTTTTCTGACAAAAGTTTGATGGAGTAAAAGGGTGTTTTGGGGTTTGTTTTGTTGTTTTTTTTTCTAACAAAAATGAAGAAGATGGAGGGATTGTCTAGCAATGTAGTATGGTTTTTTTTCAGAAAAATGGTGAGAGGGTGAGGTAGATGTAGCAGGTTGTTGTTTTAAAAGTTCACAGTGGGTGTGTATTTTTAACAATTTTGAAATGGTGATGAAGCCATACTAGAGTTTATGAGAGGTGGTGATTTGGTTTTATGAGCAGTGGATGGTATTGTGATTCATGAATGAAAATGGAAGTGAGGTAAGGGTGCTTTTCGAAAAGAAAATGGTTGGGTGTTCTCGAGAAAGAGAGTGAAGTGAGGACTGAGTTTATGATATTCTAATCCTTTTTGAAGAGTTTCAAGGTAAGCACTTTTTGATTTTCTGTTATGTCCCTTTTGCTGAGTCCCTCTGTTCTGTCTTTTCTTTATCCATTCCAACAAGTTTTCTTGTTAGCAGGATAGTGCAGGCTGAGCGGTTGGTTGTATTGTTTTGTGATTTGGCTTTTTCCTTTCTGCAGAAATTTCGTACCGTTTTGCTGGAAGTGTGAGATGGTGAGGGTTATAGAGTGGCGGTATAGTGGGAGGATGTTGTACGGTTGTGGAAGAAAGTGGGGTGGTAGTAGAAAGTAGGTCTGGTTGAAGTCTTTGGTACTTTGGGTAAGGTTGGTGTAGGCGGGTAATTGTTGCCCAATTCCCCCTTTTTTGGACTTACATAATGACCATGAAATAATAATAAAACTAATAATAATAATAATAATAATAACAATAACGATAATAAAAAACGAAAATAATAAATAATAATAATAAAAAATAATAAGATAAAATAAATAGAGAAATAAATAAAAAGGATATGATAAAAATAATAATAATAGAAAATAATAGTAATATAAATCAATAATAAATAATAAAATTCAAATAGAATAATGACTGATGAAATAAAAATAATAACAAAATAATAAAAAAAATAACAAAACTAAAAAAAACAGTGACACTCACGTAAGATGAAACATATGAAATTCAATCAAGATGAAATCAAGTGACAAAATTTAAACGGAAAAGTGCAAGGATATGATCAATGTACTACATGATTGCAAATGCGCGATGATTGACTAAAATGATATGAAAAATGATCAGAGGATCTGAGGGTAAAATTTGGGGTATGACACATGTCTTGTTTTAACCTCGAACAAGGCCTTGGCTTGGATTGTGTATTGGATCACATAATGGATGTTGTTGCTTAAAATGCTCATGGCCTAAAAAACATCAACCAATTCTTTGAATCAAACCAAAACTTGAAATGAATACAAATAAACATGACCAAATGACTTCTAACATCAACTTAGAACACAACTTGGGCTTGGCTTGAAATATGGCCCAAAATTGATCCTTGACTTTAAAATGGGATTGTAATGGAAGTATCTTAATATGTGCAACTTTTGATGCGCAAAGATCTCTCCTGTAATGCACGCACACACAGCTTCCATGATCTGAAATCTCATGTAGCAGTACCTATCTTCACAAAATGAAACAACAAAACGGAGTCTATATAAAGTTGGTTAGCTATGCATGAATGATTGACTTAATATGTGATGCAGGCGATCAATGAATCTAAGGAAAATTTTTGGGGTACAACAGTATGTATGAGATGTCCATGATACATGGACATCAAAGCAATGCATATTTTAAAGAGTTCAAGTTGTGATGCACTTACCTCTTGAAGCTCCTTGTGCTAACTGTCAAGATCCTTGTTCCAGAAGTAATCCAATGCTTTAGACACTCTTGATTGATCCCTTAGAAGCTTTTAGGATGATCAAAACCAGCTGGAAACCTCAGGAACAAGAGTTAGCTCTTTCTTGCAAAAGTGGCAAAAATGACCAAAATGGTAACTCACTCAAATGGTGTTCCAGTTGAGGGAAACCAGTTGGGAGAGTTTAAGGATGATATTTGGAGTGTATTTGAAGCTTTGTTTGGTTTTGAAAGTAGCTGAATCAAGACATGGCTTGTAAAATGCAGAAAAGTCAAAATTTGAGGTTTTGGAGGTTGACTTTCTGATTTTGAGGTTGTGCAATGTGAATGAAGGTTTGAACACCTCCAATAGATTATTTATGATGTGTTAGGATGGTTATTTGAGTGATTTTTGCTCTGGTTTCAAGAATTTCCAAATTGCTTCATTATGACTTGAAAATGAAATAAGAAAGGCAGAGTGAGAAAGCAAGGCTTTGGTATTGTTTTGGTGTGGTTTGAAACATCATAAATGGCCTCTATTTATAGTAGAGGAGTTTTGTTTTTGAAGGAATAGTGAATAGCAACTGGTTCACCCTATTATCCAATGGATATGCCCATGTATCACTTCCTTAAGTGCCAAGGTACCAAGTCTTCACTTGGCCATTGACTTGGGCTGGTCTTGGTAGCTCTAGGTCTTCTGATTTTTGTAACAACCTTGACTCAATTGGACTGATAAGGCTTGGTTCATGACAGCTCAATGCACCACATCAATTCCAAATGACAAAGCTTGGTTTTTGGATTTGCAACGTTGATGATCACATGCAAAAGGGATTGGATTCTTGACTCAATGGTCCAATTTTGAAAATATCAAGTGAGTCATCAAGATTCTCTGTGATCTTGGAAGAGGACAAAGCTTGCAAGATGACAGAATTTGAAATAGAAATCGTGTGGCACAAGAAATTCACCAAATCTGCCTTGAAAACCAGTTTGAGCAAGGCATGTTGTGAGACCCATAACTCCTTGATCAAGTTGACTTAATGGGAGTTCTTGTACTCTTTGGAAAGCTCTCATGACATATTTTAACTTTGATGTCCAAGATTGGTCTTGGTTTATCTGGGATCAAGGTGAAAAATGGCCTCAAAGTTTGGAAAAAGTGAAACAGATTCTGTCTTCAAAATTTACTAAGTGTTGGAATGAAAATGTCCATTTTCATTTTTTGTGATTTTGATCAACCCATTACTCAAAATCTACGAGGATTTGGAATGAGATGTAGTTGACATATTTAAAGTATGTAAGATGAACTTTCATTTGAGCATTGGATGGGAGAAAAAGGCTTTGTGGTTTAGGAGTTATGACCTTGCAAAGTTGGTACCAAATCACTTTTGTCTCATAGCTTAGAAAATTTTTGGCTTCTCATGGTTGCCCCTTTTACAAGAAACCTCACTTTTATTGATTTTTATTGATGAATGGTGATCAATACCATACACTAACATTGTTTTTGACTTAGGGGAACCATATTTGTGAAAAATTCCAAAAAGTCAAACTTGATTTTAGGCACAGTTGACTTTTTGTCAGATGAATTCCAAACTGTGTGATCCTTTATGAAATCAAGTCCTTGACCTAATTCAAACATAATGGATGGATTCCATAGGTGTTTTAGGGTGTCTTGAATCATGTCCCAAGGTTTGGGAACATGTCTTGGTCAAAAGTCAAAGGCACAGTTGACTTTTTCTTCAAAACCCTAATTGTGGTCCAGATGAGATTGAAACTTGTGAATCAAGCTTCTTGGATCAATCCATTATTTTAAATGGATAAATGTAGTGTATTTGAGGCCCTAAAATCATGTCATGAGGTCTTGGCTCATGTCTTGCCTCAAAAGTCAACTCAGGAGTGAATTAGGTCAAGAAACCCTAATTCCTGATTTTTTGATGAATGCTTCCCTTGTGGTTGTTTTGACTTGATGATTGGATCCATGAGGTCCCTTGAAGTATTTTGGATCATGCTTTGAAGTAATGGATCATGCTTAGATGAAAATTTTCATCTGGAGGCCTTGGTCGACCAAAACCCTAATTTGGTGACACTGGCGATCTTGAGGCTTTATCCACTTGGAATGTTGCAATCTTGTGCTTGATTCTTGATGTGGGAGACCTCTTGATCCTTTATAGGTGTTTGAGAGGCTAGACAAGTTGAGGATCATGTCCATTCCTGATTGATCCTTTGTCTGAGTACTCTGAGAGGGCTCGAAACCCTAATTCTTGATTGTAGTGAATGCTCAACAATCCTTAAGGAGATTGATGAAGCATGATGGTACGTCCATATTATGGTAATGATTTGTACAATGATGGGAAATCTTGTGGTCAAAATTTGGGGTATGACAAGTGGCACACTTGTTGATTCAAAATCCAAGCTGGAGTCCTTCTTTTATCCTGGTAAAAAATCATCTTTCATCTAACTTCTGTAAGTGGCAAGCCTCTGGATTATTTACATCCATGTCAATGTCCCTCTCTTAGCATGAAAGATTCATAAGGAAAAATGGCATTGCTCAATACTGAGTTAAAGTTTCTTCCTTCATGACATCACCCTTATAAAGGAAATTATGGCATTGTTGGATTCACATATCCCAGTAAAAGTAATTTCCCTTATAACTAATTACTCAACATTTTGTGATGAATAGGTGAGATATTCTCCCTTTAGAGATGGCAAATTCTCTCTCAGTCACCCTTTAGCTTCAATCTTGGGCTTTGAACAAGACACAAATACTCACCTAGCTTCAATCTTGGGCTTTAAACAAGCCATGTCCAAACATTTTTCCTCCCATAGAATAGGTCCAGTACCTTCACAAAAACAATAGAAGACCCGAAAACAACAAAAACACTCTCTCATGACTCCCAAAGGAGAAACTTTCCCAACCCATGACAGATAAACTCCAGAAAGTGTTTAAACCAATAAAAAAACATGCCATAAAAGGTCTATGGATAACCATATATACATTGGGTGATTGACAACTTCCCTTTGTATAACCTGACCCCGAACCCCCAATCTCTTAGCATTTGTTAAAGAAAACATTTGCGTGCAAGGTTAGTTTTAGATATCTTCCCTTTCCTTTCCAGCTTCATAGGATAAATACGAAATCAGAAAGTAGCACCCAATTCCAACCATTGCGGTAAGGTGGTCGCGTCACCGACAAAAATCGCACGCTACAGAAAAATGGTGACTCTGCTGGGGAGTTTTAGGATTAAAGTTCCTAAGAGGTCGAGGCTTTGCTTGGCATTTATTTTTCTATTTACATACTTTCTGCTATATATATCATTTACTGTTATATTACTTGATACCCGTGTTTAAATTTCTATTAACTGGGAATGCGATTAATACGCATGTGGAAAGTTTGAGAGAACATGAAGATAAGTGGTGGCATATCCGGGAAACGCTTATAGGGAGTGAATCCCGACCAAGCTAACTTGGCAGTCCACCGAATCAGGCGTGCTACCCGTGTGGAAATATTGATGTTGAATGACCGATTGTCGTGAAAGCAACTTTTATCCCAGTGCGGTACCCATGATCCTGAGGATTTAGTAGACATTCAACCATATGGCCATTTGGTAGTGCGGTAACTATCGGGAATAGTTGATATGCGATACTACACTCAAAAGAGATTCATCCTAGGATATTACAGCTCGCTTGAGTGAATAGCTTGCTGTTAACATCCCTATGAGGGGTCAATGATTTTGAGAACCTTTTAGAACCCGTTCTACAGGTACAAAAATTGACCAAAATAGTACAACCTTTGGGAATGGGTAGAGCCATGACTCCATGCTCGTGACTTTGAACCCCTAAACCCATGTTTTCAAATGTTTTTGTTTGCCGCATTCATGCATTCATTAAAAAATCTTTTCAAACAAGAAAAAAATCTTTTTCCAAAAGAACTAAAACAATAATTGCAAATATCAGAGGTTGCGTTATGGATTTCGGTAGAAGAAAAACGCACAAGTACACCTTCAAGGCTCCGAAACTAGAAGACTTAAGGAAATTGGGAAAAATAATTACCAATCCCGAGGCTTTCAGAGCTAAGCATAGAGGGCTGTTGTCTCTGTTGAAGGTCAACGTAGTTGAAGGAATCCTGTTTACACTGGTACAGTTTTACGATCTGGTTCACCACTGCTTCACTTTCCCAGATTACTAACTTGCACCAACATTGGAAGAGTACTCCCACCTGATTGATTTACCTATCACTAATCAAGCTCCATTTTCTGGACTGGAAGAAATTCCAAAAGAACAAACCATTGCAAGAGCAATCTCTTTGGATGAGTCAGAAGTTAGGACTCACATGACCATTAAAGGAGTAATCCAGGGTTTACCGCCTAAATTCCTGACGGAGAAAGCTCTATACTTTGCTAGGGTAGGAAACATAACTGCCTTTGAAGACGTCTTTATTCTGCTCATATATGGGTTATTCCTTTTTCCCAACGTCGACAACTTCGTCGACTCCAATGCTGTTAAGATATTCCTAATAGGAAAACCCGTACCAACCTTGCTCGCAGATGCTTATCATTCTGTACATTTAAGGAATTTGTACAATGGAGGAATGATCACATGATGCGTACCTTTACTCTACAAATGGTTCATTTCCTATTTTCCCAAGTCTACTGCTTTTTGGAATCACAAGAGTACTCTACGTTGGTCACAAAGAATTATGTCTCTTACCAATTATGACATAGATTGGTACAATAGGATTTATGAAGGGATAGAGATCATTGACAGATGTGGAAATTTCCCAAATGTACCCCTCATTGGAACTAAAGAAGGAATCAATTATCATTCAATTTTAGATCACCGTCAACTCGGATACTCGATGAAGATTATCCCACATAATGTTCATCTGGAGGTTCTTTTCTTCAAGGAAGGGGAAAATGACAAGGCACTGAAGAAAGAAATAGTGCATGCCTGGCAACACATTCACAGGAAAGGAAGAGAGTCTCTGGGAAGACCAAACTGTACCTCTATGGAACCTTATCTCCACTGGGTGCAAACTAGAGCCCTCAAGCTAAGGATGCCTTACCCACGTCAAGAAGTTTTTCCCTTAAAGGAATCTGTCCTTTATTTCATGTCTGATGCGGAAAAACTCCAGGTCGCTCTTAACAAAGTCCAACGTGAGAAGAACTCTTGGAAGAACAAATACCAGATCCTCAATTTGGAATGTACCAAGATTCAGGAATAGCTAAAGGAAAAGGATGCTCTGATTAAGATATGAGAGCAACATGCCATAGAAAGTCAGGAAGACCGAAGAAACTTGCTCACTCCTTTCACTTGGCAAAGCATCATTGACCCGACAACGGCTGAAGATGCCTGGTCAAAGAAAAGAAAAATATAGGAACCGACATCTGAGCTCTCTTCAGAGAGGACTCGGGATCCATGAGCTTAGACATTTCCTTCTCGCACTTTGTAAAATACTGTACTTTTCTTTGTAAAATACTGCAATCTTTCGAATTCAATAAAAGGGGTCTCCCCCACTGTGTGATATTTGCAATCTGATTGTTAAAGTTTCTTTTGAAAACAAAAATGAAAAAAATATGTCTTTGCATATCATTCATCATTCTCACATAACGCGTTTTTTATCTTTGAGTCTTATGTATGTGTCACAATCAGAGAGAGTCAAACTGTCTCATTCGTACAATACTCTGGCCAATCGATAAAAGAAAATGGACGATCTCAAGGAAGAGAACAGAGAGCTGAGAGAAGAAATCGACGCTCTAAAAGAAAGTTTGGAAAAACTTCACAGCAACATGCAATCCTTGGCCGCAGCTTAGGAGCAACAGCATCAAAGGAATGTGATCTCGGAGATTACATCTGCACCCACATTTGAGGCACATGATATTCATCCTCGGTACAACATGCCTAAAGGTCGCCCCTGGGGCACGCCCTTCCACTTTATACCTGAAGGATATATCCCACCGGTCACTGAAGACCCGGAAGCCGTAGCGGGTACCGCTGGACCTGAATGTTACAAACTTTAGGAAAATGAAGATGCAAGGGTTATGACAGTAACTCCTGAAGGTTACAAACTTCAGGGCACTGAAGCTCCAAGAATCACCGCTGTAATATCTATACCAAAACCAGTGGTACACACTGTCCCGGAAGGACAGATTCTGCAAGCCACTTCTAGCAGAAACGAAGAAGTATATGAAAGGATGAATGAGTTCCAGGAGCAATTCATGGAAATGCAGAAGGAACTGCATGCCATTCGCGGTCAGGACTTATTCCAAAAGGACACCGCCGACCTCTGTTTGGTCCCTAATGTAAATATCCCGCACAAATTCAAGGTACCCGTGTCATACCCCAAATTTTGACCACCAAGATTTCCCATCATTGTGCAAATGATTACCATAATATGGATGTACCATCATGCCTCATCAATCTCCTCAAAGATGGTTGAGCATTCACTATAATCAAAACTTAGGGTTTCAAGCTCTCTTAGAGCACTTAGACAAAGGATCAATCAAGAAATGACATGATATTCAACTTGTCTAAACCTCTTAAACACCCACAAAGGATCAGTAGGACTCCCACATCAAAAATCAAGCACAAAGTTGCAACATTCCAAGTGGATCAAGCCCCAAGATCGCTAGTGTCACCAAATTAGGGTTTTGGTCGACCAAGTCCTCTAGATGGAAATTTTTCCTCTGGGCATGAGCCAATGCTTAAAAGCACAACCCAAGATACTCCAAGGGACCACATGGACCCAATCATCATGTCAATTTAGCCTCAGGGGATGCATTTTTAAAAAATCAGGAATTAGGGTTTCTTGACCTAATTCACCCCTAAGTTTACTTTTGGAGCAAAGCATGAGCCAAGACCTTAAGACATGTTTTGAGGGCCTCAAATACACTACATTTATCCATTTGCAACAATGGATTGATCCAAGAATCTTGATTCACAAGTTTCAATTTCATCTGGACCACAATTATGGTTTTAAAGAAAACGTCAACTGTGTCTTTGACTTTTGACCAAGACATGCTCCCAAACCTTTGAACATGATTCAATACACCCTATAACACCTATGGAACCCATCCATTAGGTATGAATTAGGTCAAGGACTATATTGCACAAAGAATCACACAGTTTGGATTTCATCTGACAAAAAGTCAACTGTGCACAAAATCAAGTTTGACTTTTTGGAATTTTTCACAAATATGGTTCCCCTAAGTCAAAAAAAATGTTAATATATGATATTGATCATCATCCATCAAGAAAAATCAAGAAAAGTGAGGTTTCTTGCAAAAGGGGCAACCTTAAGAAACCAAATTTTTTCTAAGTTATGGAGCAAAAGTGGGTTTTTCCCAACTTTGCAAGGTCATAACTCCTAAACCACAAGGCCTTTTTCTCCCATTCAAAGCTCAAATGAAATTCCATCTGACATACTTCAAATATGTAAACTACAAGAGATTCCAAATCCTCATGGATTTTGAGTTATGGATTGATCAAAATCACAAAAAGTGAAAATGGCCACTTTTTCCAACACCTAGTGAAATTTTCAATAAGTCAGAATTTGTCTTACTTTTTCCAAAATGTAGAGGCATTTTCACTTTGATCCAAGCTAAACCAGGACCAATGTTGGACATCAAAGTTGAAGTATGCCATGAGGGCTTTCCAACAAGTACCAGATCATCTCCAAATTCAATTTGAGTAGGGAGTTCCAACCCTTAGAACATGGCATCATTAACTGATTTTGTTCAAGGCAGATTATTATTCATTTGCTCGATTTGGCCAAATCAGATAATTCCAAGCCTTGTCATCCATTTGGACACCTCAAGGGATAAAATCAAAGAGGAATGATCTGATCCATAAGCCTCCCAAGTCCAAGGAACTACATGTAGCCATAAGTGCCCTAAAAAGGCTAAAAAGCTCAAAGACTCCAATTTTGTTTCAAAGCATTCAATGGATACATCAAGGTGGCATGGACTGAAGCAAATCTAACTGAATGAGTCAAGATTCAGCTCTGAATCAAAGGACCATAGGCCTGTGCCCTAACCTTAAGTTAATGGCTAGAGGAGACTAAAGATGCCTTTTGCTACAATTGGCTAAGGGACTGTCCAAGTTGCCATTCACTATTGCTTGAAAAATAAACTTGCTCTACTATAAATAGAGCTCATTTGTGGTCAGTTTTAGTACACCAAAGCACTACAACACTTGCTTTTCTCAAAATCTCTCTCATTAGGCCAAAATGCCTTCTTTTGCAAGTCACCACTGAGTTTTTGAGTTAGAGAGCAATTCCACCACAGCTCATGATCCAAACATATCCAATGTATCATATATAAGCTGTTCAAACACTCACCCTTGATATGAAACACCAAAATCAGAAAGTCAACCTCCAAAACCTCAAATTTTGACTTTTCTGCATTTTTCAAGCCATGTCTTAATTCAGTCACTTTCAAAACCAAACAAGGCCTCAAGCACACTCCAAATATCATCCTCAAACTGTCCCAATTGGTTTCCCTCATCTGGAACACCATTTGAGAGAGTTACCATTTTGGCCACTTTTGCAAGAAAGAGCCAATACTTGTTCTTGAGGATTCCAGCTGGTTTTGATCACCCTAAAAGCTTCTAAGAGATTAATCAAGAGTGTCTAAAGCATTGGATTACTTCTGGCACAAGGATCTTGACAGATAGCACAAGGAGCTTCAAGAGGTAAGTGCATCACAACTTGAACTCTTTAAATCATGCATTGCTTTGATGTCCATTGATTATGGACATCTCATACATATTATATATGTTGTGTTTGAACCAATTTGCCCTGCTTTTATTGCTCTTATATAATGAGATAGCATAGAACAAGCAAATCTAGGCGTATTTTGAAATCACTATCGGATTTTAAAATAGGGACATCTTTTGAAAAATCTAAAAGAACCATTGTATTCCTCATGAAATTCTAGGC
The DNA here is from genome assembly GCA_022829125.1 of Lathyrus tuberosus. Taxonomy (NCBI): domain Eukaryota; kingdom Viridiplantae; phylum Streptophyta; class Magnoliopsida; order Fabales; family Fabaceae; genus Lathyrus; species Lathyrus tuberosus. The sequence continues at coordinate 8,197,450 of JALAZF010000086.1, forward strand.
AGGATGCACCTAAATTTTGTCCAAATCCATGGAGAATTGAGGAAGTTAGAGCCTTCATGCAAATCCACCAAAACTTGGTTTTTTGCCTTGGCCGGGCCTAAAAACCAAGTCACTCATATATGTTTATGGGGTGGTTTTGATACATGGATGTATCACCACCCCAGTGGTAGCGCGCATGTGTGTTTGTTTGGCAGGCCGTGGGTTCAACACCCACCCAGACCATTTTGCCATTTTCTCTCTTTTTGCTATTTTTCACATATTTTATGGTTTTTATTAATTAATTCCAAAATTAATTTCTCTTTCAATTTTAATTATTTTTTATTGGCTTTTTTTTTTGGAAAATTCACAAAAATATTAAAATATTTTATTCTACAAAAATTTTACAAAAATATTATTTATTTCACATATTTGATATTTTTGTAAAAAATTATGTTTTATTTGTTTTTTTTAACATTTAAAATATTTCTTTCTCTTGATTTTTCAACTTCAAATGAATTTCAAACTTTCATGTGATTAAACATGATTTTTCAATATATTTTTCAAAGTATACAACTTGTTTTTGAATATATTTGGTATTTCATATCATTTATTGTTTAATTTCCTTTGAAAATTATCCTTTAAATTCAAAATTAGGGTTTTCTCTAATTCTTGATTTTTCAAACTTCACCAAAACTCTTTGGGCCTCTAATAGAGTGTAAGACCCATCCCTCTTTTGTACATAAATAATTTTGGGCCTCAGTCATTGTATAAGTCCAGATACGATTCTCAAAATAATGGTGCGATCGTTATTTTTCATTTGAGCCTCTCCCTGAGTTGTAAGCCCCTTTCTTTTTTCTTTTAAAAACAATTTGGCCCTCTTGATAGAGTGTAAGTCCCATCCATTTGTAAATAAGCCTTTTTTTGGGCCTCAGTCATTGTATAAGTCCTGATACGATTTCAAAAATCTCGGCGCGATCGCCGTTTTCAAACAAAATCATCTGGGCCTACCCTAGTGTTGTAAGTCCCATTTCTTTTCTTTTTCAAACACTTTGGGCCTCTAATATAGTGTAAGACCCAACCCCTTTGTAAATAAATCTTTTTGGGCCTTAGTCATTGTATAAGTCCCGATATAATTTTCAGATCAACGGTACAATCACTGTTTTTCATCTGGGCCTCTCCTTGAGTATAAGCCCCAATCTTCTTTTCAAAACAACTTTCCCCTTTGATTTAGATTCAAATCCATATTTGTTATCAAAACTTTCTTTAATTTCTTGAACAACTAACCATACAACTGTTACAATGGAAACTTGCTCAACTGTAAGTTTTATCAGCTTTCTTTTAAATACTTGTATATATATATATATATATATATATATATATATATATATATATATATATATTTGTTTGTGCTGGAAGCTTGCTCACCTGTAAGTCCTCCTACCCTCTTTTACATACAGTATATATTTCATCTGTATATATATGCCTGTATATTATCTTGCTTAGAGTTTTCCCCGACAATTAGGTCTAGGATTAGATCAAACCAGTGGTCACTCTTTCAACACAGTCAAAACTAGTTCCCCATAGGAATTTCCAGATACAGTCTTGCCTCCTCTTGGGCTTATACAATATGGAACAAAGAGAAAGACATTATTCCCGTTGAAACTTTTCTCAGATTGTCACTATTAGAAAATTGTCAACGAAATTCATTTCCCCCAGAGAGGATTAATTCCCGGTGAAACCTCTCTTGAATTTCTTCAAATCCTAGAATTGTTCACTAAAGAAAAGATTAATCCCGGTGAAACTTTTCTTGAACTTTTCTTAAGTTTGGACCCACAGGCTTCCTGAAAGCAACCCCAACCTCCTCTTGGGGTTTATACAAGGACCCTCAGGTTTCTTAGAAGTTCTCATGCCTCCTCTTGGGCTTAGTACAAGGACCCAAAGACCTCTTACAGGTGTAGGACAGAACCTAGTCATCCTTTGTTAGAGTAGTCTTTCCAAAGAGTCAAAACATCAAACCAATTTAGGGTTGATTCTCATCCCTTAAAACACCTGCCTCCTCTTGGGCATCATACAAAGATAAACCCTTTCATGCCAGCAGACTTGGACAGTCTCATCTCCTCTTGGATTTCAAAGAAACCCTCAAGTTTTCCAAAAGTACAGGGTAAACCCTAATCATCTCATCAATCACCAACAGAGTTTAAACTTTCCACTTCTAAATTTCCCCAGCTAGGGTCAAATCACTAACAATAAACCTTTATCAAGACCTCAAGGCATCTGATATCTCAACTCTTCTGTAACCCTCAGCAAGAGTTGATTCCCCAGTTTGGACCTGCCTCTGGATCTCAATAATCCTCAAGAGAAACTAGCCTCCTCTTAGGCTTTATATAAGAAATTCCCCAAACTAGCCTCCTCTTAGGCTTTGTATAAAGATATTTCCACACTCTCTTATTGAGTCAATCACTTTTTAGCCTCCTCTTAGTCTTTGTATAAAGATCTTTCCACACTCTCTTGTTGAGTCAATCACTTTTAGCCTCCTCTTAGGCTTTGTATAAGGATCTTTCCTCACTCTCTGGTTGAGTCAATCACTTTCAGCCTCCTCTTAGGCTTTGTATAAGGATCTTAAAACACTCTCTTATTAAGTCAATCATCTTTCAACCTTAATCTTGGGCTTTGTACAAGACAGATAAAAACACTCTCTTGTTGAGTCAATCATTTTCGGCCTCCTCTTAGGCTTTGTATAAGGATCTTAAAACACTCTCTTGTTGAGTCAATAATTTTCAGCCTCCTCTTAGGCTTTGTATAATGATCCTTCTTTTCCGCAGCAAAAGTCGGCCTCAATCTTGGACCTTGTACAAGACACATATAAATCTCCCTAAGCAGAGTCAATCCTCTTTTCAGCCTCAATCTTGGGCTTTGTACAAGACAAATCATAATTTCCAGTAGAGTCAGTTTCTTTTAGCCTCAATCTTGGGCTTTGTACAAGAGAGATAAAACCTCTCACCAGTAGAAAAAAATCCTCTTTAGCCTCAATCTTAGGCTTTGTACAAGACATACAAAATATTTCCCCGGAGAAGTCAACTTTCAGCCTCCTCTTAGGCTTTGTATAATGATATCCCCAAAAGAGTCAATTCTCTTTTAGCCTCAATCTTGGGCTTTGTACAAGACAGATAAACACTCTCTTGTTGAGTCAGTCTTTTCCAGCATCCATTTAGGCTTTGTATAAAGACCTCCCCAGTCGAGTCAATCAATCTCTTAGCTTCAACCTTGGGCTTTGATCAAGGAACACAAAAATCAACATCCCCTCAGAGGAAATAAAAAACTCTCTGTAGGAAGACATTTCTCTGTACAATCACACATCAAAATAGACATTCAAAACAAACCGTAATCCTACATAACTGCTGTAAGTGGCACACTTATATCCAAGTTGTAGTCCATCTCTTATCCTGGTAAATCCCTTTCTTTCATCTAATTTCTGTAAGTGGCAAGCCACTGGATTATTTACATCCACGCCACTGTCCCTCTCTTAGCATGAAAAACTCCTAAGGAAAAATGGCATTACTCTACACTGAGTTAAAGTTTTCTCCTTCAGGACAAATCTCCTATAATGGAAATTATGGCATTGCTGGATTCAAATATCCCAGTTAAAGTAATTCTCCTTTATAATCAGTCACCCAACAGTTGTGATAAACAGACGAGATGTCTCCCTTTAGAGATAACAAATAATCTCTCAATCAAACCATTTAGCTTCAATCTTGGGCTTTGAACAAGACATAAAAAAACCTTTAGCTTCAATCTTGGGCTTTGAACAAGACACCAAACATCTTTTCCTCCCATAGAATAGGAGGAACTACAATTGCTCTGATTTCCCTGTTTTCTTTAACGGGAATACGTAGGCATAAGATTGTGAAATCTTAGCGAGCACACCAATCAAAAACTTTAGGTCCAGTACCTTGACACACCAATCAAAAACTTTAGGTCCAGTACCTTACCAAAAACATTGGAAAACCCAAAATCAACAAAAAACTCTCTCTCTCTCAAACACACCCAAAGGAGAAACTTTCCCAACCCACGACAGACAAACACCAGTAAGTAGAAAACAATGTAGAAATTGCTAACAACCTGTGGATAACCACATATAGGATGGGTAATTGACAACTCCCCATTGTATAACCTGACCCCGAACTCCCCAATCTCTTAAGCATTTGTTCAGTTAAACATTTGCGTGCAAGGTTAGTTTTAGATAGCTTCCATTTCCTTTCCAGCTTCATAGGATAAATAATAACTCAAAAAGTAGCACCCAATCCCTACCATTGTGGTGAGGAAAAACCAAATGGCGATAAGGTGGTCGGGTCACCGACAAAAATCGCACGCTACAGCCTGACGTTGAAAAATACAAAGGCAACTCTTGCCCTCAAAGTCATTTGGAGATGTACGCTCGAAAAATGTCTACCCCGACAGAAAATTAACAGCTACTAATCCATTACTTCCAAGACAGTTTAACCGGTGCCGCACTGAAATGTTACATGGGTTTAAACCGCACCAAGATCAGTACTTTCAGAGATCTTGGGGTAGCCTTCGTTCAGTAGTATAAATAGAATTTGGACATGGCGCCAGATAGGGACCATCTCAGAGAAATGTCCTTGAAAGATAAAGAAATCTTCAAGGAGTATGCTCAGAGATGGCGTGAAATCACCGCCCAGATTTGTCCTCCTCTCGAGGAAAAGAAAATGACAAAGATCTTCCTGAAAACATTAAGCTCGTTTTATTATGACCGAATGGTCGCTAGTGCATCTAGTGACTTCACTGAAATGGTGAACATGGGGGTAAGCCTTGAGGAAGCACTATGAGAAGGACGATTGGTCAAAGATGCAGAGCCATCTAGTAGTACTAAGAGATACGGTAGTGCTTTCTAAAAGAAAAAAGAGAAAGATATCAGTAATATCACTCTGGGAAAGCAAAGGCGAAGGTATTAACCGATAGCAGCAATAACTCCCGCTATCAACCCAGCGCCAGCTCCGACTTATCAACCTCAGGTTGCTCAGAGCCAATCAAATCAACAATAGTATCAACAAAGGTAGCAACAGCCTTTTCAGCAGGCTCGTCCATAGTACAACAATAACAATCTTACTACACGACCATCAGAGTTCGACCCTATACCGATGTACGCAGAGTTATTTCCACTTCTACTGGCCAAGGGGAATGTTCAAAATAGGACACCTCTCGCAGTACCAGAAAATCTGCCTTTTTGGTTCAAAGCAGATCAAACTTGCCCTTACCATCAAGGAGGAACAGGACATAACATTGAGAATTATCTCAGCTTCAAGTCCAATATACAGAAGGTTGTCAGGAACGGGGTTCTATCTTTCAAGGATACAAATCCAAATGTTCAGACAAACCCATTACCACAACATGAGAAGACTACAGTGAATTTGATAGAAGGAGAACCTGTCACCAGTTATCAAATTCACAATGTACACTTACTGGGAACCAACCTGGTAAAGATGCATTGCAAACATAGCGGGTACGACCATATGCCATCTCACAACTATCATCAGTGTGATATCTGCTCCAAGGACAACCAAGGGTATGCCATAATACAAGCAGCTCTACAAGAACAAATGGATCTGGGCTGGATTCAGGATCACAGGATTCGTTAAGTAAATATGTCCCATGCACATCCTAATATTATTCAGAACCACGACACCCGTGCATTAAACATTAATCTAGTGGCATTGCATTCAAGACAAAGTCAGCATTATAATCTGCCACAGCATGATTACATCGCTTGTCCAATCTTCTCAACAGACAATCAGGGATGCTCTTTTATACAAGAGGCCCTCCAACGTCAAATGGATCTCGGATGGATCCAGGACTACCATGAAAGAAACGAGCATCAAGTCAATATGGTTCACATCTTTGACACACGTTTGATGAATACCAATATAGTGAAATTACATGCTAAACAGGTCAGATTTGGTTTTCTGGCTTCATATGATTATCTAGACTGTAAAGGGTGCTGCGAAGATGACCAGGGGTGTGCGCTTGTGCAAAGAACACTTCAACATCTGTTGGACCACTGGTGGATTCCGATTTACTTAGATGAAGGCACACAATAGATTAGCATGACTGATGGGAATCCTGGTAGACATCAAAATCGTGACATCCACTCAATAAAAACAGATCTAGTAAAGATGCACTTGTAACACCTCAAAATTTGCCCTCTTTTTTAGTACTAACTGGCCTATTTTTCTTTTCATTCTTGCATTTTCATTTGTGCATATCATTGGCTCTTAGCATGGGATCAAGGTATCTAGATCAACTCAATAGAAGAAGACGTTTTCAGGGTTTCAAGCAACAGTTCATGTGCACTGTCTAAGGGGCTAAAAGGAGAGATACTTCTTGATACTATCAATTCTTGAGCCACAAGGGAGCCTTAAGCCTCAAGGTGTCTTAATTGGTCCATCATCTCATCATAAGATCAAGATTGCCAAGGGATTTCAAAGGAATCACACTCTCCTAACCTGATTTCTTAAATTAGGATTTTGGAGATTCTTGGGTCTGACCCTCAAATGAGCAAGCCCTTTGAGTTTTTATCATCACCAAATGGCACATTTCATGATCTTGTAAGAGGATACACATCATACTTAGAGGAATTTGAATTTGGAGGATGTGTTATTTCCTCCTAAACAGAGGGTACTAGAATTAGGGTTTGCCATAAAATCAGTTTATTTATGATTTTTTGGGAAAGACTTGATCTCATGGTATTCCTTATGTCCTTAAGTGTCTAGGGATGGAAAATTGTCTATCAATTTGTTTCAGAAGGGTTTCATTTGATCAGAAGATTGAAGATCATAAGAATTGGGGATAAAGTCAACTGTGCAGTGAAAAAAGTCAACTCCTGACTTTTCAAGGTCAAATTCATGAAATTCAAGTCACATATGTTCATTGGCCAATATTTGATCAATAAATGTCAAGGGATTCATCAAAAATCAAGAGTTGTACAAAGTTGCCAAATTTAGAAACTTAGGGTTTCTAAAAATGGCAAGTTTAGACCATTTTGCACCTCACTTCAAGGCATTCTTTCTTCAGGATAAAAGCTCTAAACTTCAGGCCCAAGTTGAGCCAATTAAAGATCACATTCCCAACTTCAAATCCATATAAATAACTCCTCCATTAGATCAAAATTGAGTGAGTTATGATCAATCAAAGTTTGACAAAACTAGGGCAAAGTCATGACCAGGCAAGACTAGGTTGGCATGCAATCATTTCATCAAGCATGTGGTGTGCCAAATGTCAAGCTACTTTTCTTAATGATGGAAGCTCCAAATGAAAAAATATTGAACATCAAAGTTGTTCATCTCAATTTCCTCTTCAACTTTGATGTTGGACATTTTTCCATTTGAGCAAGTTATGAAATAGATATTAGGGTTCAAAGAGGGGTGGTTCACACTGAAATTTCCTTAGGCCAATGTTTAAGTCTGAGCTAAGTCACACGCGCCATTGAGCCAGTGTTGCGTGCTTGTATTCAATGCCAATTTTCACATGATTCTAAGCATCATCTCAAGATGATTTGAACATCAAAGATGTTCCTTGATGAAGGGACTTTCCATAGAGCATAATTTGGCACGATTAGAGTTGAAATCCATGGAAATATCATGACATAAAGTGAGCTGCATAGATGGATTTCTAAAAACATAGCAGGATGTGTAGTTTTTGGCATTTGGTAGTGTACTCTTGTAGTATGGCCATGTTATATCAAATGTCACACATACACCATCACTCTTGGTTACCTTATACGTCCATACATCACCATGCACATGCTCCATTTTGGTTTTGCCAAAAATAGAAAAGAGAATGGTACAATCTGATTCCCACGTGCCAATGTGATCATACCTCCCTCATGACTCATTTTCACTCAAAAACCACCCTCCCAAACCTCTCTCCAAGGCTGAAACCAAAGCATAACCCGTGCCACCCACATGTTTCATTTTTCACTCATTTTTCTTTCCAAACCAAAAACAAAACCTCCAAGCCATTTGCTTCGTTTCCTGACCTAAAAAGTCACTATATAAACACAATGATTCCAAGCCAAAAGAGGCAGGGTTCCCATTTTCATACATTTTCATGTCTGAGCATTTTTTCCAAAACTTCTCTTCTTTGAGTCTCATTTTTCCTCAAGGTTTCTGCTCATTTCTTGATTGAATCATCACCAACCAAGAAAGATCTTACTTCTGTCACAAGATTTGACCTCTGAATCTACTATTGGAGGTGCTGTGAGCTTCTAATTTTTCCTCTTCCTCGGGTTGAGTTCGTGTAAGGTTTTTCAACAACATTCTGAGCAATCTGAGCCTTGATCTATAATCTCCAGTTGATTCTCAAGTTTTCCATAGCATCGTATACATCTCAATCTTGCTAAATAAGCAACAGACTATTCTCCGTTAGGTAAAACTTCCAGACCTCATTTCTCTCATGCTAGGCTCGTTTTAGGTTCATTCTGAATGTATCTGAAGTCCTACGTATGCTAGGCGATGTTTGCGTATATTGTTGTTTTGTTTTGTTGAAATTAGTATGCATGCTCGTTTTTGTTTCCCTTCGTTTCATCATGTAAACGTGCTTATTTGAGAAAATGGAGGTTAGATTCGTAATCAGTATGAAATTTGGAAGGGAATGGTGGTGGTTTGGTAAATTTCTGGGCAGTTGACGGTGGCTTCGGCAGCCATCTCGTCGGAGAAGATGACCGGAGCTAGGGCTCCAGCGTCTGAGGTTGGAAGGTTTGGTAATGTGGCTTTGGCGCCACTTTTTAAATTCAAACGATTTGAAGTGTTTAATCTTTAGCCAATGGTATTGCCACGTCATTTAATGAATCTATGTGGCATTTTTTTTGTTTGAATGCTGAGTTGAAATTGGAGTGGGCCTAGCTCGTGTTTGATATTCGCACCACCATTTTGAGGCCCAGTGCGTACAAAACCTGATTCCCTTTGTATCTGGATTACTGCATGCACCCCCCGGCTTTCTTCTTTACTTCTTTTTGTTTTGTTTTTTATTCTTATTTCCTTTTTATTTTTAATTGTTAAATTTATCACAAAAATGCACAAAAATATTTTTCTGTTTAATTAATGTGTTGACTTAATTTTCACATTTTTTACTTTATTTTTATTTATTTTTCGCATTTTATTTTGAATTAATTTGCAAGTGTAATTCCAAGGATACCCTTCACCTAGGGTTAGGAAATTTTCATACCTTTACTCATCATTTGAGATCAATCTTTTGGTTATTTTTAGGGCATCATAGGAGGGTCTTTTGTTGCTGGTTTAGGGATGGTTTGAGTTGCTTTAGTTGACTTGCCATCCAAGTTTTGTTGACCCTCGATCTATGCTCGATTTTTTGCATATCTTGACTTGTGGAGCACTTTTAAACATGCTCTTGAGCTAGTTCTATTCCAATATTTTTGCACATATTAACTGGATGTTTAAAATTGCCTTTGATTATTTTTTCGGAATTTATTGGACAATTTTACTATTTTTTATTGGTGTCTACTTGTGGTTTGAGTTTGATTGAAACATGCTTGGATACTTGACATGGTTTGGATGCCTTTGTTTACTTGTGATTGAATGCTGTTTGAGATGATTATTTGGTGTGATCCTATTCTGTCTTAGCTTGTTTGTGGATTTGGATTCATCTTCATTTGTCCATTTTCCTATTTGTTCTTGATTTTCTAAGTTGGCGTTGTTTTGACTTGAATCCTTTAATGTGCTTGACCTAATCTTGTGAGATGTTTGCTTGTGTGATCCAATCAATGCATGAGGCCTTTTGTTTGATTCGAATGACATGCTAGAGGTTCTGATCCTCTTGGTTTAGGGTTCTTTATGTGACATTTTCTCACTCTTTGCTTCACATGATCCTTTGTGGCTTGCATGAATTATATAAGTAGATGCTTTGTCTAATTTTGATGCATGTTTTGAATGCGATGCTTAATGATTCATCTTGATCGACTTGAATTTGATTTTGGTTTGTTGATGATACATTTGCTACTGCCCCTTGGATTCATTTCCTTGCTTTCTTCTCATATGATCATCATGATTTGATTTGTATGTTGCATATCATTATCATTTGACTTGTTGCTTCTTTGGCTCATAATGCATCATGATGTGGAGCACTCTTACATGTTTTAATTGGATGATTGTGATATGATTTGAATTCTGACTTGGATCTATTTTCATCTTACTTTATTCATGTCATCTTTGTGTGAGGTTCCATGGTGTTTAATTGTGTTTCGTATGCTAGTTTGTTTGCATCATTACTTATTTGTTCTTAATTTCTTCTTTGAGCTCTTTTGTATGATCTTTTGAAGCATGATTAATGGTATGATTTGAGTATGATGTGAATGATGTGCTTGCTGCTCCATCTCTTTTCTCATCTTTTACCTCCCTCTCTTCTTCGTCTCTTTCACTCTCTCTCTTCCCTTGAGTCTCAAGACTTGTTTAAGTCTTGGATTCACTCCCTTAGAGCTACCTAGTCCAACTTAATTTTCGATTAAGCTTGGAGTAGGATTAGCATTAGGATCCACCTTTGCATGCTAACTTAGGTAGACGTTTCCCCTTTCAAACTCAATTATAGGGCCACCTTTGCATGATAACATTAGGATCATTTAGTTTCCCCTTAGTGTTTTATTTTCCTTTGAGTCTTCTCTTCTCATCTCATAACACTTCTAAAACACTTAATAAATATAACGAATATTGCGCTCGAGCCTTAAGTGTAGGAAATGAAGAACGAGGGGTCTCCCCTCCTCTTCTAGAGTGTTTAGCATACGTCCCATTTGGGGCGACCATGCGATTCACTCGTTCCCACATGATAGACTTTAGTGCAATGTATGTTATGAACTAACTTCAAAACACTTCTGTCTAAAAAACACAAAAACAAATTCAAATATTTTTATCCTTCGGGATTGTTTGGTTCCAGACCTTTTTCAGAAAAGAGCACGTTACTTTCCGTCTAAGTCGCAAACAGGCATCGACCCTAACTGCCAGACGCGAACTTAACGTCGCTCATAAAAAACACTAACCGACTTCGTTGGGTCGAACTATGACTGCTCTGATTTCCTCTTTCTCATCCGATTGAGGATACGTTGGCACAAGACGGCGATGTCTTGGCGAGCAACCTCCCCCCTTAGTTCGTGTCCGAACTACGTTGACTCTGACTTTCCCATTGCACGAGGGAATACGTAGGCATAGGACGAGCGATGTCCTATCGAGTCACTTCTTTTTCTTTTCTTCTTCGTTTCTTCGTTCCTTTCCGTTCCCGCTTCTTCTCCTTTCCAGTAGCAGCGGAGCTCTAGATGACGACACCCTTTGATCGAGACAACAAGTGTGGATCCCATCGAGTACGATGGACGCGTGGGGTGCTAACACATTCCCTTCGCGTAACCGACTCCCTTAGCCGTTTCTCTTGGTCGCGAGACCATTGCTTTTCCTTCCCTCAGGTTCACGCAGTGTTTCCTTTCCCTCTCTTGGGATAAATACACATTGCTGGTGACTCTGTTTTCCGCGCGACTTTCGCGTTTGTACCATGGATGCAAATCCTCGGGAGCGACAGCAGGCGACTCTGCTGGGGACAGGTTGACCTCTTGCTGGTCCATCCCCTTTTAAGAGTCAATCCTAGCGCTTGTCTATTTTTATTTCATTGGGTGTTTATTGTGGTGCTTTATTTTGTTGTATATTACTGTATTACTGTTTTACTTATTTTACTGTATTTACCGCATTTATTGCATTGCATTTCATTTTTATGCTGTACTGTTCTGCTACTGGATTTTCTGTTTGTAGGGTGGGTTGGATTCATGAGAGAAAATCCCAATACCCAGGCTTGAGCATACACCTATGATTAGCGTGAAAAGTAGTGTGACTTGTTTGGCATTTGGCCAGACTTAGTATACATGAAAACTCCACATCCAGACGAGGTTTCCTTGGTAATATTCTATCCTGCGCATTTGGGGCAGACGATGGAGTATAACCTAGAAAACTGTCGACTCTGGCGACCGTCTCCCGAGGACTCAGCAACCCCTCTCCTCCCGACATGTGATAATGGCAGACTAGAAATGGAAAACCCATTACACTTATCGATCCGAGGACCCAATGCTGGGAACTTGCATAGGATGATCTTATTTTTTAGGGGAATCAGTTGAGGCCTCCTCGATTGATGATGATGCCAAACCAGAAATGGTGAATGTATCATCATTTCTCGACCTGAGAGCCCGTGATATTGAGGGTCCTCAGTTTTCTATAACCCACATGTGAGAGGGGAAGGGTGTTTGCAGGTCTGCAGGTAACTGAAACCTTCAACCTACCCGATTTTCTGGATTTCTCATCAGTGTATTGTTATCATCCCGATATTCTGGCAGTTTGAATGGGCCGTTATTTTGTATTTCTGGTATTTAGGGTCTTATTCAGTCAGCAGAACAACAACAGTTTTGAGGATCATGGATACCTTGATCCCATGTTTGCATGTGCATCATCATTTTGCATTCTAACATGTTTGTTCATTTGTAGGGTTGCATCCTAACTTTGATTCCGGTTGTCTGAAGACTGTCCATGATGAATACTAGCACTGGAGAGAGAAATAATATCATCCCGTACAAGTTCCCGGAGCTTCATTTAGATGTTGTGCACAAGATCTCGGCTATGGCAAAACCCAGGGTATTGGCAGACTTTAGAGGAGAATATGGGAAGATTCTGAGTTTCGTCCGAGATGTTACCAACTATGAGTTCAGGGCTCTGCACACTCTGGTGCAATTATATGACCCTCACTTGCGGTTTTTTCTGTTTGCGGATTATCTTTTAGCTCCGACATTGGAAGAGTATGCTCTCATTTTGGATGTTTCTGTTAAAGAAGAAGCTCCCTTCTATCCTTCTAAGGAATTTCCCGATCTGGAAAAGGTTTCTGCTGCTTTACGTTTGGATCAGTCTTTGTTGAAGAGAAATTTTGCTAGTAAAGGAGGTTATAAAGGCTTTCACACGAAGTTTTTGATCGAGCAGGCTGCTACTTGTGCTAAGGCTAAGTGTTGGTCGGTGTTCAATGCGATTCTGGCTATGTGTATTTATGGAACAACATTGTTCCCTAATGTGAAGGATTTTGTAGACGTGCACGCCGTCCGGATATTCACCACAAAGAATTCGGTACCTACCTTGCTTGGGGATCTGTACTATTCGATGCACTATAAGAATGAGAAGAGGAGAGGAGGACCTCTTTACTTTTGTGCTCCAATTTTATATAAGTGGTTTGCTAATCGCTTTCCCAAATTTGGGGCATTCATAGACACCAAAGAAACGTTGGATTGGTCAAGGAGATTGATGGGATTAAGGACTGACAATTTGATTTGGGTCAACCGTGATTTGCTAGGCCAGGAGATCCTAATTAGCTGTGGAGGTTACCCAAACGTACCTTTAATAGGAAGAAAAGGGGGAATTAATTACAACCTTATTCTTGCTATTAGGCAATTTGGGTATGCTTTAAAAGAGCCGCCGAAGGACCAAGATGTTCAAGAGTCTCTATTTGTGAGTGAAGAAGCCAATCTGGAAGTGTTAAAAGAAGCTGCAAATGCTTGGAGAGATCGCCACAAGAAAGGGAAGACTTTTTTTGGAAAGTGTAACAACAAAGCCTTCCCTGCATATGAGGACCAGATTCAGAGGAGAGTAGAGAGTGTACTTCTACCGTTCTGCAGAGAACCTCCATCTTACCCCCTGCTGATTGAATCTCCGACCACAATTGAGATAGAGAAGTATAACAAACTGTGGGCTGAAAAGGAGAAGCTTCGAGAGGAGAACGGTGAGCTGCAAAGAGAAATCTACCAGTTGAAACATGAGCGAGGTGAAGCTGTTCATGTCGCCAAATTAAATACGGAGCTTCTTGCTAAGAAAGAAAAAGAGCTAGCTGAAGAGGTCGCAGCCAGACAAAAGGTAGGGCAAGCTCTAAAGGGTGTTAGGAGGATTCTCAAATCCAAGAAGGAAGACTTAGCCAAGGCTTGGTCAAAAATTCACAAGTTCAACGCTTACCGAGATACTGCAATAACTGCCAAAAAACAGAAAGAAGATAAGTATTTGGAGCAGATTGAGAGTCTGAAGTTGAAGTTCAGAAAAAAAAATGAGGAGATCTTATCAGGGACGTTCCAAAGACACGCAGTCGAGGAATGACTCAATGAAGCCATAGCAACCATAGAAGAGCTGAAAATACGAGCGGAGGTGAAGAGGTCTAGGGGAGAAAGCTCTAGCTCAGGCAGTGGTCCTCAAAGGGTGGAAGATCATGATGGTTGAAGAGAACTCGCGAATTGATGATACTCTGTAGTTTGTTCTTTCTTTGTATTTTGGGTCACCACCAGAATTGTTGGTTGGGATCTTTGCTTCTTTTGTTTCAGGCTTGTTATGTTATCTTGGGTTGTAATCTCTGACAGTGATTTTCTCTGATTTATGTATGAGCAGCAGTTTCATCCTATCTTGTCTTTAAACTGGAATCAAGGGTGGATCGCCCTGCAAATATTCAAACATGTTCATTTTCATTTGCATAATCATAATCATTTTTGCATAGCAGGTGTTCGTCTCGGGTTTTTTCTAACCTTTATTTGGTTGCAAGAAGGATTGATAACTAGCCAATTCACCTGTATTCTACTAGATCAAATAAGAGAAGAATTATGGAGCAAATGCAAGCAGAGATGGCCACCATGCAAGCTCGCATGGCCCAATTCATGGAATTGATGCAGGGTGTTGCCCAGGGGCAAGAGCAATTGAGGACTCTGGTCCAACCCTTAGTGGCAAGAGTGGATGAAGACGGAGTTCTTCATGGAGGAGTCCATAATGGCATTGTTGGTAATGGTGCTCAGGGAGGTCCTGTGGGCGCAGAGATCCCCATTCCTGGTGTTGTGATACCTCCGGGCGGAGAAGAGCAGGTGGTGATTCCCTCTGTTGTCGGAGGAGGAAATAGTGTTTGCGCTGTTCATGGCCGTCGTTATGATGACCAACAGGACGACATTTTTTCTATGCAAGGTGTTGATATTATTCCTAAGGTGGATAATGATCAAAAGTTCAGACTGATTGAAGAACAACTGAGGGGTGTTGTGAATCAAAATTCTATGGGTATGGATCTGGAGGATTTGGGGCTAGTTCCCGGTGTTGTGATTCCGCATAAATTTCAGGCTCCCACTTTTGAGAAATACAATGGTACCACTTGTCCCAAGACGCATGTCAGGGCATATGCATGAAAGATGGTTACGTATTCTAAAGATGAGAAATTGCTGATGCATTTCTTCCAGGACAGCATGTTTGGGGCATCCTTAGAATGGTATATGCAATTAAAGAGATACCATGTCCGTAATTGGAGATAGTTGGTCGAGGCCTTTATCAAGCACTATCAATATAACACTGACCTGGCTCCCAACAGGACCCAACTACAAAATATGTCTCAGAAGAATAATGAAAGCTTCAAAGAATATGCGCAGAGATGGCGTGAACTAGCGGCAAGGGTACAACCGCCCATGTTGGAAAAAGAAATGCTGAATTTGTTTATGGATACTTTGTCGGGACGTTATTATGAGAAACTGTTACCTTGCGCGCCAGGCAGGTTTGCTGACTTAATCATGGTCGGGGAAATGTTAGAGAGTGGAATCAAAGCTGGGAAAGTGTCAGGTAATGATGGGTCGTCTTCTGGTCAGGGGAAGAAACCCTATGTTAATTACAAGAAAAAGGAAGAAACAAATTCTGTGTCGTCTTACCGAGGTAAAGGGAAGCAGCATCAGAGTTATAATCAGCAAGTAGCTTCGGTGACAATTCCTGCAGCACCTCCACAGTAGCAACAGAATCGTGCTCCACGCCAGCAACAATTTACGCCTAAACAGAACCGACATTTTGATACTCCACCTCTACCGTATTCACAGTTGTTTCAGCATTTGCTACAGTTGTAGTTAATCCAGAAAAGGACTCTAGCTCCCCCCACCGGTAATCCACCTCCGGGTTATAATCCTAACGCCCACTGTGACTTTCATTCTGGAGCACCCGGACACTATATTGAGGACTGCAAAGCTTTTAAGCATAAAGTCTAAGACTTGGTGGATTCAAAGGCCATAAACTTTTCAAATGATGGACCAAATGTCATCCAAAACCCAATACCGAACCATGGTGGGCAAAGGGTTAACGCTGTGTTAGAGGAGAGTGAATCTTTGAATTTGGTTATGGATGTTAATGACTTAAAGACTCCTTTGATGGTGGTAAAGGAGAGGTTATTGAATGGTGGGGTGTCCCCCAGATGTGATGAGAATTATTCAGATTGTATCTCGCAAGTGAATGGGTGTGGTTTGTTGAAAGCTGGAATTCAAAGGTTGATAGACGAAGGTCGATTCCAGTTTGACCGATGTGACCAACAGAAAGAAGTTGTTAGCAGAAAAAATGAGGTTGCTACCATTACTATCCCTTTCAAAACAATCACTATTTCAGGGCCGGTAAGACCAGCACCGGTTATTATTACAGCTCCCGGACCCATGCCATATGAGAGTACCAAGGCCATTCCTTGGAATTATGGAGCCGAAGTGTTTGTTAATGGACAGAAGCAAGAGCTGGTGGGAACCTCTGTGGTGAACTCTTGTGTTGAGAATGATGATGAAGCAGGAGCTATCACCAGAAGTTGCAGAGTCTTCATTCCGTTAGATGATCAAGCTGGTAGTTCTAAACAAGACAAAGGGAAGCAGGTGGTAGATAATTCTGCGCAAACGCCAGTAGTGAATGACTCCACGGCAGGGCCGATTGGTAATTCCTTCTCAGAAAATGTGGAAGATTTTATGAGATTAATCAGAAAGAGCGATTACAAGATTGTTGATCAGTTGCATCAGACGCCATCCAAAATATCCATCTTATCTTTGTTGTTGTGCTCTGAGGCACATCGGAATGCGTTGCTGAAGGTTTTGAACGCAGCCTATGTACCTCAAGAAATATCCGTTAATCAGTTAGAGGGGGTAGTGGCTCACGTGAATGCTGGTAATGGTTTGGGTTTCACTGATTTAGACTTGACTCCAGCTGGGAGGAACCATAATAATTCCTTGCATATTTCTGTTGAGTGTCGTGGATCGTTGATGTCTCATGTGCTAGTTGATACCAGGTCATCCTTAAATGTGCTCCCAAAGAAGGCTCTGATGAAGTTAGAGACTCGTGGGTTGATTTGCACGCCGAGTGACTTGGTGGTGCGTGCTTTCGACGGTTCTAAGAGGTCTATTTTTGGAGAAATTGTATTGCCGATCAAGGTTGGTCCTGAAATTTTTGAAGCAACTTTCTACATCATGGACATTCAGTCTGCCTATAGTTGTTTATTGGGTCGTCCGTGGATCCATAGTGTTGGGGCAGTAACGTCCACGCTGCATCAAAAGTTGAAATACATGGTGGATGGACATGTTGTGACAGTCTGTGGTGAGGAAGACATCATGGTGAGTCGCCTATCGACCTTCAAGTATGTGGAGGTAGATGGTGAGATACATGAAACTCTATGTCAGGGTTTCGAAGCAGTGAAGATCACAGAGAAGTGGTACATCAGCCGGAGATTTCTATGTCTTCTTTCAAAGATGCACGAGCCGTGGTTGAAGCCGGCAGTTCACAAAAGTGGGGTCAGATTATTGATGTCCAAGAAAAGCAGAATACTCATGGACTGGGTTATAAGCCACCTAAGCGTCCTGAAGAACCTCCCAAGTTCTATGGTCCAGTTCGTTTCACTAGTGCCGGTGTGTTCTTTGATAGGATCAATGCTATTGATGAAGAGGGGGATAGTGATTGTGATATGGATAGTTGAATATGCCCTTGTATTCCAGGTCAAAGTCTTCGCAGCTGGTAGAAGGCCATTCAAGTAACCGGCCCAGAGTAATTGCTCCTGTTTGTCATCTGTGTTAATCCTATGTTCTGCCCAAGACGTAGTGATTCTTGTTTATAGGGCTTGAATGTTTTTGTATGCTTTTCTTTATCATTAATAAAGGACGTTTTTGCATTCAAATATTTTGATCCCTGTTTTTCTTTTTTTTTTTTTTTGCATTAAAATCAAAGCAAAATGGAAATGTGTTTTTTGTTTGATGCATCCATAAGAAACATAAATCATCAATCATGCAGGTTTTCTTGTTCAGACTCCACCCCTCATGATTCAGCTATGGCCCGATACGACTTCGACAATCCCATTTATCAGGCTGAAGAAGGGACTGATGGAGATTGTGCCTTACCAGAGGAATTAGCCAGGCTGTTAAAACAGGAGGAAAAGGTCATTCTGGCTCATCAGGAGGAAGTCGAGGTTGTTAACTTGGGAACAGAGGATGCAAAGAAAGAGGTACGGATTGGGGCTGCTTTGGAAGACACTGTCAAGGGAAGATTAATTGAAATGCTCCGAGAGTATGTGGATATCTTCGCCTGGTCTTACCAAGACATGCCTGGGCTCGACACTGACATCGTGGTACACCGACTGCCGCTCAAAGAAGGATGTGCTCCGGTTAAGCAGAAGCTGAGAAGGACGAAACCGGAAATGTCTGTCAAGATTAAAGAAGAGGTTCAGAAACAGTTAGATGTTGGGTTTCTTGTTGTAACTAATTATCCTCCATGGGTTGCTAATATCTTACCTGTACCTATGAAGGATGGAAAGGTCAGGATGTGTGTTGATTACAGAGATCTGAATAGAGCAAGCCCAAAAGACGACTTCCCGCTTCCTCACATTGACGTGTTAGTGGACAACACCGCTCAGTATTTTGTGTTTTCCTTCATGGATGGCTTCTCTGGGTATAACCAAGTCAAAATGGCCCCAGAGGACATGGAGAAAACAACATTCATAACGCCGTAGGGGACATTCTGTTACAAAGTGATGCCCTTTGGATTGAAAAATGCTGGGGAAACTTATCAGCGGGCAATGGTGACTCTCTTTCATGATATGATTCACAAAGAGATCGAGGACTATTTTGATGACATGATTGCAAACTGTTTGAAAGGTTGAGAAAGTTCAGACTGAGGTTGAATCCGAACAAGTGCACCTTCAGGGTGAGATCTGGAAAACTACTGGGGTTTATTGTTAGCGAAAGAGGTATTGAAGTTGATCCTGCGAAAGTAAAAGCCATACAAGAGATGCCTGAGCCGAGAACAGAAAAAGAGGTTCGTGGTTTCTTAGGGAGCTTGAACTACATTGCTAGGTTCATCTCTCATCTCACAGCCACGTGTGAACCGATATTTAAATTGTTGAGAAAAGATCAAGCGGTCAGGTGGAACGAGAATTGTCAAAAGGCGTTCGAAAGAGTCAAAGAATATTTGCAGGAACCTCCAGTCCTTATGCTGCCAGTGCCAGGAAGGCCATTGATTATGTATCTTATGGTTCTTGAGAACTCAATGGGGTGTGCTCGGTCAACACGACGAGTCAGGTAGAAAAGAGCATGCCATCTACTACCTGAGTAAAAAGTTTACTGATTGTGAGTCGAGGTACTCAATGCTGGAGAAAACATGTTGTGCGCTCGCTTGGGCAACTAAGCGGTTGAGGCAGTATATGTTAAACCACATAACCCTCTTGATTTCGAAGATGGATCCGATCAAGTATGTGTTTGAAAAGCAGGCGCTTTCTGGAAGAATAGCCCGTTGGCAGATGGTTCTGACAGAATATGATGTTCAATATGTTTCCCAAAAAGCCATTAAGGGAAGTGTTCTGTCAGAATATCTCGCTGAACAACCAATTGAGGATTATCAACCGATGAAGTTTGAATTTCCTGATGAGCATATCATGTATCTGAAGATGAAGGATTGTGAAGAGCCTCTACCTGATGAAGGGCAAGAAATTGGTTCCCAATGGAAGCTAGTCTTTGATGGGGCTGTTAATTCATACGGCAACAGAATCGGGACAATCATTACGACTCCAAAAGGTTCTCATATACCTTTTACAGCCCGGTTAGCGTTCGTATGCACCAACAATGAGGCGGAGTATGAAGCATGCATTATGGGGTTAGAAGAAGCAATTGATTTGAGAATCAAGAACCTCAATGTTTATGGTGATTCCGCGTTGGTAGTTAATCAGATTACAGGTGAATGGGAGACTCATCAAGCAAACTTGGTGCCTTATAACAACTATGTCAGAAGGTTGTTACCTTTCTTTGACAGAATTGACTTTCATCATATAACCCGGTTGGAGAATCAGATGGCCGATGCGTTGGTAACGTTGTCTTCGATGTATCAGGTGAATCGTTGGGATGAAACTCCTTCGATTAGAATCATGCATCTAGATAGACCAGCTTTTGTGTTTGCAGTTGATGGTGTGTCATATGGTAAACCTTGGTATCATGACATTAAGGTTTTTCTGAAGAGTCAAGATTATCCAGAGGGTGCATCTTCCAAAGACAAGAAAACTCTGAGGAGGTTGGCAGGGAATTTCTTTCTGAACAAAGATGATGTGTTATACAAGAGAAACTTTGACATGGTCTTGCGGCGTTGTGTTGATGAACACGAGGCGAACCTGTTAATGGAGGAAGTTCACGAAGGATCTTTCGGTACCCATGCCAATGGGCATGCTATGGCTAGAAAGCTGTTGAGAGCGGGGTATTACTGGATGACTATGGACTCTGATTGTCTTAAATACGCCCGGAAATGTCATAAATGCCAAATTTATACTGATAAGGTGCATGTGCCGCCTACTCCTCTGAATGTGTTGTCATCGCCTTGGCCCTTTACTATGTGGGGCATTGATATAATCGGAAAGATCGAACCTACTGCTTCCAATGGGAATCATTTCATTTTGGTTTCCATCGATTACTTCACGAAGTGGGTAGAAGCAGCCTCATTTACCAACGTCACCAGACAAGTGGTAGCCAGATTTATTAAGAAGAACATCATCTGCCGGTATGGAGTCCCGGAGAGAATCATTACTGATAATGGTTCAAATTTGAATAACAAGATGATGAAGGAGTTATGTCAGAGCTTTAAGATTGAACATCACAACTCTTCTCCCTATCGTCTGAAGATGAATGGGGCTGTTGAAGCAGCAAATAAGAACATCAAGAAGATTGTGCAGAAAATGGTAGTGACCTATAAAGACTGGCATGAGATGCTGCCTTATGCTTTACATGGTTATCGTACTTCGGTACGCACATCGACTGGGGAAACTCCTTTCTCACTGGTATATGGTATGGAAGTAGTTCTACCATTAGAGGTTGAGATTCCTTCTTTAAGAATTCTGGCAGACGTGAAGCTTGATGAAGCTGAGTGGGTGCGTTCCAGACTTAATCAGCTGAACCTTATTGAAGAAAAGAGATTGGCAGCCATTGCACATGGTCGGTTGTATCAGAGCAGGATGAAGAAAGCATTTGATCAGAAATTGCGTCCTCGGTGTTTTCAGGCTGGTGAATTGGTTTTGAAAAGGATCCTTCCTCCTCAAACAGATCACAAGGGCAAATGGACTCCAAACTATGAAGGGCCGTATGTAGTAAGACAGGTTTTCTCTGGCGGAGCCTTATTACTCTCAACTATGGATGGCGAAGATTTTACGTCCCCTGTGAACGCAGACGTAGTCAAAAAATACTTTGCATAAAAGAGACCCGCTGGATATAAAAAGAAAGTCCAGGCAAAAAAGGGGCATCCCGACGAACCATAAAAAGAAAAGGGTTCGGGAAAAAGTTAGGGATAAAAAGAAAAAAAGAATAAACTCGCAAGGTTGAAAACCTGAAAAGGCAACTTTGGCAAAAATGGGTATCCCGGTGGATTGAAAACCCGAAAAGGGCGATCCAGGAAAAAGTTAGGGATTTCAAAAGCAAAAGGATATGATCTGCGTTCGATCTGTGAACACTTTTGATACATGGAAATTTCGAAGGAAAGGAATTAGTCCAGTCAGTCTTTTCGAAGGCCAAAGCATCTGCGGATAAGTGAGGCATATTGGGTCATAGCTGAATTGAATCATGGTGGATATCTGTTCCCCACATTGCCGACATGTATATTTTCTTTTATTTCTTTTGTGCAATTACCTCTTTTCAGGAATTGCTTCCAAATTTAAACGCCTATTTACGGGCCAATTCATTCAATAAAATTTTCATTTTACTCAAAAGCTTTCCATTTGTGTTTTTACTTTTGCTTTTTTATTTGTGAAAACGTCCAATATTTTGATAGAACATTGCATGCGAAAATGTTAAGCTTTATGAAGCATATCGGAAAACAGTGGAAATTGCTTAGGCAACGGTCGTTGTGATGGTAATAGCCTCTTTGCATGTAGAACTTTCTATTGATTCTGTTTGCAGGGTAACAGGTTTGTCCTTCCCTAGTAGAGCTACTCTCCCCGACATTAAAAAGTTCATCCTCCTCAGCAGGTTGTTGTTTTCCGAGCCAGAGTGTCGAGGATTATCTTCCTCAGCAGAGTACAGAGTATTAATTCCCTAGCTAAAGTTGTGATAGATTCATCACTTTCTCAGCAAACAATCAGAAGTTCATGCTGATGCATCCCCGGCAGGAGACTTATGGAATATCTTCTTTGGGTAAAGATGTTATTTTTCCCACAGGATCTGAGCACTCAGCTAGTCTAGAAATGTTTTTCTCACCAGCAACGGTATGAGTTAATCCCCTCAGATGAGTAAGCTTGATGTTATCCTCTAGCAGTGTTGATGTCATCATCTACCGTTCCCTAAGCAGATTTGCTGGTATTGACTGATATTCCCTAGCAGGGTAAGGTAGGAGCATTTCCCAAGCAGGTTCGGAAGTATCGACTTGTTTCCCCAAGCAGAGTTTGGTGGTGATTTTCATAGTGATTTGTTCAACCATGGTTGACATCCCCAGCAGGTCCTAAATCCAATTGTTATTGGCATCTTTCAGATCCGGGTTTGGTATTTTGTCTTCGGTAGAAGCCATGAGTAATCTCCAGCGGAGTGAAATTTCTTGGGTTCCACCTTCAGTATTCATCCTTATCCATCTCCAACATTGTGGAACTTCTCTCGGAGTCGTCATCTCCAACAGAATTTGTGATCAGGAAGTCGTTCAGTGAAATCTTCCTCAGCAGGATCTCTTATTTCGGAGGACAATTTAGTTTGTCATCCCCGGTGGAGTTGCCTTTGTCTTCAGCATTTATTTTGCTGGGACGCTTCTTTTGCATTGCATAAGCATTTTGCATAGCATCCTCCCAAATGCGTAGCATTTCCATTTCGTATGGAGCATTACGCCATAGAAAAATTCAAACATATGCATTCGAAGCATAAGCCAGGTTTGATATCCTTTACCAGTTTCTTTCCCCAACAGAAAGTAACATAATTGAGGAGATGTAGTTTAACATTACACCGCAACAAGTGGATTCGTCCTTCTTGTTGGTCCTTCCTACACTCCCCCACAGAGTTGTCTGTTTAGATTTCTCTCTTCCCCACCGGAGTTATCTTTGTAGATCCGTTGATTCTACTTATCTTGGGTTGGAAAGTCCATCTTCGGCTGGGTCTTTCTTTTCGAGTTCGCTTTCGGTCGTCCTCGCACTCTTTGTTATTTCGTTATCCCCAGTAGAGTTATCCTATGTGGTATAACCCTTGTTGAAAGAGCGTTTTCGGCCAGTCTTTCTTTTCGAGTCCGCTTTCAGTCGTACTCGTTCATCCTTTTCGAGTCTGCTTTCGGTCGTACTCGTTCATCCTTTTCGAGTCCGCTTTCAGTCATACTCGTTTATTCTTTTCGATTCTGCTTTCGGTCGTACTCGTTCATCCTTTTCGAGTCCGCTTTCAGTCGTACTCGTTTATTCTTTTCGAGTCCGCTTTCGGTCGTACTCGTTTGCTGTTGAAAGAGCGTTTTCGGCCGGTCTTTCTTTTCGAGCCCGCTTTCGGTCGTACTCGTTCATCCTTTTCGAGTCCTCTTTCGGTCGTACTCGTTCCTTCTGTTCGAGTCCGTTTCAGTCGTACTCATTTATCCTTTCCGAGTCCGCTTTCGGTCGTACTCGTTCATCCTTTTCGAGTCTGCTTTAGGTCGTACTCGTTTATTCTTTTTTAGTCCACTTTCGGTCGTACTCGTTTGTTCTTTTCGAGTCCGCTTTCGGTCGTACTCGTTTATTCTGTTCGAGTCCGCTTTCAGTGGTACTCGTCTACATTCTATTTTCATTACCCCCACAGGTTGCAAATTTCCAGGTTATTTTGGTATTCAATCTCCTTGTATCCCGATTATCTGAAAGTCGTTGCTTCCATACCCTTGGATCCAAGAAGTTTGAATAGGGGCAGCTGTAACACCTCAAAATTTGCCCTCTTTTTTTAGTACTAACTGGCCTATGGCTCTTAGCATGGGATCAAGGTATCTAGATCAACTCAAGAGAAGAAGACGTTTTCAGGGTTACAAGCAACAGTTCATGTGCATTGTCCAAGGGGCTAAGAGGAGAGATACTTCTTGATACTATCAATTCTTGAGCCACAAGGGAGCCTTAAGCCTCAAGGTGTCTTAATTGGTCCATCATCTCATCATAAGATCAAGATTGGCAAGAGATTTCAAAGGAATCACACTCTCCTAACCTGATTTCTTAAATTATGGTTTTGGAGATTCTTGGGCCTGACCCTCAAATGAGCAAGCCCTTTGAGTTTTTATCATCCCCAAATGGCACATTTCATGATCTTGTAAGAGGATACACATCATACTCAGAGGAATTTGAATTTGGAGGATGTGTTATTTCCTCCTAACCAGAGGGTACCAGAATTAGGGTTTGCCATAAAATCAGTTTATTTCTGATTTTTTGGGCAAGACTTGATCTCATGGTATTCCTTATGTCCTTAAGTGTCTAGGTATGGAAAATTGTCCATCAATTTGTTTCAGAAGGGTTTCATTTGATCAGAAGATTGAAGATCAGAAGAATTGGGGATAAAGTCAACTGTGCAGTGAAAAAAGTCAACTCCTGACTTTTCAAGGTCAAATTCATGAAATTCAAGTCACATATGTTCATTGGCCAAGATTTGATTAAGAAATGTCAAGGGATTCATCAAAAATCAAGAGTTGTACAAAGTTACCAAATTTAGAAACTTAGGATTTCTAAAAATGGCAAGTTTAGACCATTTTGCACCTCACTTCAAGGCATTCTTTCTTCAGGATAAAAGCTCCAAAATTCAGGCCCAAGTTGAGCCAATTAAAGATCACATTCCCAGCTTCAAATCCATATAAAGAACTCCTCCATTGGATCAAAATTGAGTGAGTTATGATCAATCAAAGTTTGACAAAACTAGGGCAAAAACCAAGTCATGACCAGGCAAGACTAGGTTGGCACGCAGTCATTTCATCAAGCATGTGGTGTGCCAAATTTCAAACTAATTTTCTTAATGATGGAAGCTCCAAATGAAAAAATGTTGAACATCAAAGTTGTTCATCTCAATGTCCTCTACAACTTTGATGTTGGACATTTTTCCATTTGAGCAATTTATGAAAGAGATATTAGGGTTCAAAGAGGGGGTGGTTCACACTGAAATTTCCTTAGGCCATTGTTAAAGTCTGAGCTAAGTCACATGCGCCATTGAGCCAGTGTTGGGTGCTTGTATTTAATGCCAATTTTCACATGATTCTAAGCATCATCTCAAGATGATTTGAACATCAAAGATGTTCCTTGATGAAGGGACTTTCCATAGAGCATAATTTGGCATGATTAGAGTTGAAATCCATGGAAATATCATGACATAAAGTGAGCTGCATAGATGGATTTCTAAAAACATGGCAGGATATGTATTTTTGGGCATTTGGTAGTGTACTCTTGTAGTATGGCCATGTTATATCAAATGTCACGCATACACCATCACTCTTGGTTACCTTATGCGTCCATACATCACTATGCACATGCTCCATTTTGGTTTTGCCAAAAATAGAAAAGAGGGTGGTACAATCTGATTCCCACGTGCCAATGTGATCATACCTCCCTCATGACTCATTTTCACTAAAAAACCACCCTCCCAAACCTCTCTCCAAGGCTGAAACCAAAGCATAACCCGTGCCACCCACATGTTTCATTTTTCACTCATTTTTCTCTCCAAACCAAAAACAAAACCTCCAAGCCATTTGCTTCATTTCCTGACATAAAAAGTCACTATATAAACACAATGATTCCAAGCCAAAAGAGGCAGGGTTCCCATTTTCATACATTTTCAGATCTGAGCATTTTTTCCAAAACTTCTCTTCTTTGAGTCTCATTTTTCCTCAAGGTTTCTGCTAATTTCTTGATTGAATCATCACCAACCAAGAAAGATATTACTTCTGTACGCAAGATTTGACCTCTGAATCTACTATTGGAGGTGCTGTGAGCTTGTTTTTTTTCCTCTTCCTCGGGTTGAGTTCGTGTAAGGTTTTTCAACAACATTCTGAGCAATCTGAGCCTTGATTTGTAATCTCCAGTTGATTCTCAAGTTTTCCATAGCATCGTATACATCTCAAGCTTGCTAAAGAAGCAACGGACTGTTCTCCCTTCGTTTCATCATGTAAACGTGCTTATTTGAGAAAATGGAGGTTAGATTCGTAATCAGTATGAAATTTGGAAGGGAATGGTGGTGGTCTGGTAAATTTCTGGGCAGTTGACGGTGGCTCCGGCAGCCAGCTCGCCGGAGAAGACGACCGGAGCTAGGGCTCCGGCGTCTGAGGTTGGAAGGTTTGGTAATGTGGCTTTGGCGCCACTTTTTAAATTCAAACGATTTGAAGTGTTTAATCTTCAGCCAATCGTATTGCCACGTCATTTAATGAATCTATGTGGCATTTTTTTTTGTTTGAATGCTGAGTTGAAATTAGAGTGGGCCTAGCTCGGTTTTTTGATATTCGCACCACCATTTTGAGGCCCAGTGTGTACAAAACCTGATTCCCTTTGTATCTGGATTACAGCATGCACCCTCCGGCTTTCTTCTTTACTTCTTTTTGTTTTGTTTTTTATTCTTATTTCCTTTTTATTTTTAATTGTTAAATTTATCACAAAAATGCACAAAAATATTTTTCTGTTTAATTAATGTGTTGACTTAATTTTCACATTTTTTACTTTATTTTTATTTCTTTTTCCTATTTTATTTTGAATTAATTTGCAAGTGTAATTCCAAGGATACCCTTCACCTAGGGTTAGGAAATTTTCATACCTTTACTCATCATTTGGGATCAATATTTTGGTTATTTTTAGGGAATCATAGGAGGGTCTTTTGTTGCTGGTTTAGGGATGGTTTGAGTTGCTTTAGGTGACTTGCCATCCAAGTTTTGTTGACCCTCGATCTATGCTCAATTCTTTTCATATCTTGACTTGTGGAGCACATTTGAACATGCTCTTGAGCTAGTTCTGTTCCAATCATTTTGCACATGTTAACTGGATGTTTAAAATTCCCTTCGATTATTTTTTGGGAATTTATTGGACAATTTTTCTATTTTTGATTGGTATCTACTTGTGGTTTGAGTTTGATTGAAACATGCTTGGATACTTGACATGGTTTGGATGCCTTTGTTTACTTGTGATTGAATGATGCTTGAGATGATTATTTGGTGTGATCATATTCTGTCTTAGCTTGTTTTTGGCTTTGGATTCATCTTCATTTGTCCATTTTCCTATTTGTTCTTTATTTTCTAAGTTGACGTTGTTTTGACTTGAATCCTTTAATGTGCTTGACCTAATCTTGTGAGATGTTTGCTTGTGTGATCCAATCAATGCATGAGGCCTTTTGTTTGATTCGAATGACATGATAGAGGTTCTGATCCTCTTGGTTTAGGGTTCTTTATGTGACATTTTCTCACTCTTTGCTTCACATGATCCTTTGTGGCTTGCATGAATGATATAAGTGGATGCTTTGTCTAATTTTGATGCATGTTTTGAATATGATGCTTAATGATTCATCTTGATTGACTTGAATTTGATTTTGGTTTGTTGATGATGCATTTGCTACTTCCCCTTGGATTCATTTCCTTGCTTTCTTCTCATATGATCATCATGATTTGATTTGTATGTTGCATATCATTATCATTTGACTTGTTTCTTCTTTGGCTCATAATGCATCATGATGTGGAGCACTCTTACATGTTTTAATTGGACGATTGTGATATGATTTGAATTCTGACTTGGATCTATTTTCATCTTACTTTATTCATGTCATCTTTGTGTGAGGTTCCATGGTGTTTAATTGTGTTTCTTATGCAAGTTTGTTTGCATCATTACTTATTTGTTCTTAATTGCTTCTTTGAGCTCTTTTGTATGATCTTTTGAAGCATGACTAATGGTATGATTTGAGTATGATGTGAATGATGTGCTTTCTGCCCCATCTCTTTTCTCATATTTTACCTCTCTTTCTTCTTCATCTCTTTCACTCTCTCTCTTCCCTTGAGTCTCAAGACTCGTTTAAGTCTTGGATTCACTCCCTTAGAGCTACCTAGTCCAACTTAATTTTCGATTAAGCTTGGAGTAGGATTAGCATTAGGATCCACCTTTGCATGCTAACTTAGGTAGACGTTTCCCCTTTCAAACACAATTATAGGGCCACCTTTGCACGATAACATTAGGATCATTTAGTTTCCCCTTAGTGTTTTATTTTCCTTTGAGTCTTCTCTTCTCATCTCATAACACTTCTAAAACACTTAATAAATATAACGAATATTGCGCTGGAGCCTTAAGTGTAGGAAATGAAGAATGAGGGGTCTCCCCTACTCTTCTAGAGTGTTTAGCATACGTCCCATTTGGGGCGACCATGCGATTCACTCGTTCCCGCATGATAGACTTTAGTGCAATGTAAGTTACAAACTAACTTCAAAACACTTCTGTCTAAAAAACACAAAAACAAATTCAAATCTTTTTATCCTTTGGGATTGTTTGGTTCCAGACCTTCTTCAGAAAAGAGCACGTTACTTTCCGTCTAAGTCGCAAACAGGCATCGACCTTAACTGCCGGACGCGAACTTAACGTCGCTCATAAAAAACACTAACCGACTCCGTTGGGTCGAACTACGATTGCTCTGATTTCCTCTTTCTTGTCCGATTGAGGATATGTAGGCACAAGACGACGATGTCTTGGCGAGCAACCTCCCCCCTTAGTTCGTGTCCGAACTACGTTGACTGTGACTTTCCCATTGCATGAGGGAATACGTAGGCATAGGACGAGCGATGTCCTATCGAGTCACTTCTTTTTCTTTTCTTCTTCGTTTCTTCGTTCCTTTCCGTTCATGTTTCTCTCCTTTCTAGTAGCAGCGGAGCTCCAGATGACGACACCCTTTGATCGAGACAACAAGCGTGGATCCCATCGAGTACGATGGACGCGTGGGGTGCTAACACCTTCCCTTCGCGTAACCGACTCCCTTACCCGTTTCTCTTGGTCGCGAGACCATTGCTTTTCCTTCCCTCGGGTTTACGTAGTGTTTCCTTTCCCTCTCTTGGGATAAATACACATTGCTGGTGACTCTGTTTTCCGCGCCACATTCGCGTTTGTACCATGGATGCAAATCCTCGGGAGCGACAGCACTACATACAAAGCGGGTACGGTCGGGTACCACCGCACAATTATGAGCGCTGTAGAGTATGCTCGGAAAATAATCAAGGATGTTATCTCATACGAGCAGCCCTCCAGAATCAGTTGGACCGGAAGGAGGTTCGATCATGTTCAAATTTTGAGTCGATCAACATGATACAAGATTACCTCCCTGGTCAGAACAAAAGCGCTGTCATAATCTCCAATCATGGAATAATCAAGGACATTTGTGCCATAATCCCTCTACTCAATGAATCAAAGATCCCTCTTGATAGTAGAAAAGTTCCCAACCAGGAACTGATTGAGGTTTCCTATGACGGTCAGAAAAACCAAAAAGCTCCTGTTGTTATCTACCTGCCAGGTCAATCCAGTAATGCAGAGCTTGTAAAGAACAATGATGAGATGTTGAAGCTCATCTAGAAAAGCGAGTACAACATTATGGATCAATTGTTACAAACTCCATCTCGAATCTCTATGTTATCTCTCTTGCTTAGTTCAGAAGCCCACGGGTCTAGAAAAACAGTTATCTGCGAAGTCGATCTTTGCATAACTATTGGTCCTCACACTTTCCAAGTCACTTTCCAGGTCATGGAAATCCGAGCAGTATTCATTGGTTTATTAGGGAGAACTTAGATACACGAAGCTGGGGCAGTCACTTCGACACTTCACCAAAAGCTGAAGTTCGTCAAGAATGACAAATTAGTCACAATATGCGGAGAGCAAGCCTTAATCGTGAGCAACCTATCATCATTATCCTGTGTAGAACCAAAAGAGGTTGTTGGAACCCAGTTCCAAGCACTCTCGATTTGTAATGAGAATCAACCCGAAAGAGGGACGTTGATTTCCTCATGCAAAGACGCTCTCAAAGTGATCGAGAGTAATGACATAAAAGGATGGGGACAGATCATAACTCCTACGGATAACAAGACAAGAAAAGGTATTGGTTTCTCTTCAACCTATACCCAAACTACCAAGAAGGATGAAAGTTTTCGTCCCATTCAGGATTTCTTCAACAGCGGAGGTTTCCTCCACCCAATATCTCAAGAAGTACACACCATCGATGGGAACGACTCCTCTGATTCGGATGAGGAGTGGAAGTCTTATCTTAACAATGAGATATATCTCAGGGAGAAACGCACATGCGATTCTGTTTTCTAAAGCAGAGCCCAAGATATATACCGAGATTAGACGTCAGAATGATTTATGGAGATTGTAATCCTGAAGGTTGTCGTGCTCCACCCAATTCATTAGAGGAAAATAATCTGATGAAAGATAACTTTGACTATAACTATTATGATCCCCTGGATGACTTGCCTATCTTGAAGCCATACACGGAAGACTCGGGGCAAAAGAGCCAGCCTGATAATGCCTATCAACTGAGTAATCTCGAAAAGAATACCCATGTCCCCATAGAGTCATGGAATCATTACTCAGGATATTCCGAAGATGTCTAGCACCACGGTGATGAATTTTCGAAGATTGCAGGATAGGAATTCATTAACTACACATTTCCTGAGGTCAACGTCATTGAGGAAGATGACTCATCTATTCCCACAGAAACCTGGGATATCTTGGGACAACCAAATGGCAAGTATGACTTCCTAGTCAAATACACTGCTCCCGAAAGCTCTTGTATCTGGCTTATGGACATCCAGCCAACTGGATGGGGAGATCCTCTTGAGAGTGAAAACACTATGAAAGATGCGACAGAAGAGTTCTCGTATGACAACTCTGCATGGGAAGAAGACTCAAATGATCATACTTCGCCAAAAATCAGCGTTATTTCTAAAGACTAAACCAAGAAGGAAAGTACCAGACTTTGTGATTCACAGAGGATTTAGTTGCCATTGGGTTGCAATCAATGTCCCGAAAGTCGTCCATAAGTCAAAGTAATTACCATCTTTGGTTTAAACCTTTCGCTTTGCCCAAGAGAAATGGATGTTTTATAGGGCTCACTTTTCTGTAAATGTCCCTCTTCGCTTCGTCCAAAGCAACAAAGTTTGGGTTTATAGGGTTGTGATAAGAGGAAAGGTCCATTGAGCCTCATAAAGAGCCATTGCAAACGGTCAATTTGGGTTCAGAAGGAGAAAAGAAAGAAGTTAAGATTGGAGCACTGCTCAGTCCAACTGTCACAAAAGACTTGATAAAGCTTCTCAAAGAGTTTCCAGATGTATTTGCTTGGTCCTATCAGGACATGCCAGGGTTGGATACCAGCATCGTGGAACACCACTTAGCACTAAAAACAGAATGTCCTCCGGTAAAACAAAGACTAAGAAGGACTCATCCAGATATGGCCATCAAAATTAAGGAGGAAGTGCAGAAGCAGATCAACGCAGTTTCCTCGCCACCTCAGAATATCCTAAATGGTTAGCCAACATAGTGCCAGTTCTGAAAAAGGATGGAAAAGTCAGAATGTGTGTAGACTACAGGGATCTGAACAGAGCAAGTCCAAAGGACGACTTCCCCTTACCACACATTGACATCCTGGTAGACAGTACAACAAAATTCAAAGTTTTCTTCTTCACGGATGGATTCTCGGGCTATAATCAAATCAAAATGGCGCTGGAAGATACGAAGAAAACTTCATTCATCACCCCATGGGGCACCTTTTGTTACAAGGTAATGTCGTTCGGTCTGAAGAACGCAGGGACAGCTTATCAAAGGGCCATGATAACTATGTTTCATGACATGATGCACAAAGAGATTGAAGTGTATGTTGATGACATGATTGCCAAATCTAAAACAGAAGAAGAGCATGTGACACACCTATCAAAGATATTCGAGCGTCTGAGAAAATACAAACTCCGTTTGAATCCCAATAAATGCACATTTGGTGTACGCTCAAGGAAACTTTTTGGATTCATCGTCAGCCAGAAAGGAATTGAGGTTTATCCTGACAAGGTCAAGGCCATTCAAGAAATTCCTTCACCAAAGATTGAAAAACAGGTCAGAGGATTTTTGGGATGTCTGAATTACATCTCAATATTCGTATCCCTCATGACCACAACATGCGCACTGATCTTCAAACTACTCAGAAAGAACCAAATCTGTGTATGGACAGAAGACTGCAAAAAGGCTTTTGACAACAATAAAGAATATATGTTGAATCCACCGATTATGTCTCCTCCAGTGGAAGGAAGACCATTGATCATCTACTTAACAGTCTTGGAAGACTCTATGGGTTGTGTGCTTGGCCAACAAGACGAGACAAAAAAAAACAGTCTGCCATTTATTACCTAAGCAAGAAGTTCACGGACTGTGAAACTCGATACACTATGCTCGAGAAAACTTGCCGCCCTCTGGCTGGGGCAGCCAAACGTCTTCGCCAGTACATGATTTGTCACACTACTTGGTTAATCTCTGAAATGTACCCAATCAAGTACGTCTTTGAAAAGCCTGCTATCACGGGAAGGATTGCCCGTTGGCAGATGTTGTTATCGGAATACGACATTGAGTACCATGCTCAGGAAGTCGTCAAAGGGTGTATTTTAGCCGATGATTTGGCTCATCAACCGATTGACGATCTGGAATCAGTCGGATTTGACTTCCCAGACGAAGATGTCATGTACTTGAAAATGAAAGATTGCGATGAATCGCTACCCAGTGAAGGGCCAGAGCCAGGTTCCCAATGGGGACTAATATTCCACTGATCCATCAAGACTTATGGAAACGGAATTGGGGAAATCATCGTAATACCCCAGGGTACCCTTATTCCTTTCACTGCCAGAATGATATTCAAATGCACAAACAATGAGGCCGAATACGAAGCTTGTATCATGGGTCTCGAAGAAGCTATTGATTTAAGGATAAAGAATTTGGATGTGTATGGAGATTGGGCCCTGGTTATCAATCAGATCAAAGGAGAGTGGAATACATACCAATCAGGACTGATTCCTTACAAAGACTACGCGAGAAGGTTGTTACCATTCTTCAACAGAATCGAATTTCGTCACTTCCCTCGTGAAGAAAATCACATGGCTGATGCACTAGCCACTCTCTCTTCCATGATTGCTGTAAATCATTGGAATGGCGTACCTAAGATTGACATATAAGCCTTGGTATCACGATATCAAGTGCTTCCTTCAAAGACAAGAATACCCGCCCGGGGCATCAAGAAAAGATAGGAAGATTCTCAGAAAACTGGATGGCAGCTTCTTCCTGAACAATGATATACTCTACAAGAGAAACTTTGACATGGTTTTGCTCAGATGCGTAGACAGACCAGAAGTAAACATGTTGATGAAAGAGATTCACGAAGGCTCCTTTGGGACTCATGCCAACGGACACACAATGGCAAGAAAAATTTAGAGAGCAGGATATTATTGGCTGACAATGGAATCCGATTGTTACCAGTACATGAGGAGATGTCACAAGTGTCAGATATACGCAGAAAAAATCCATCTACCGCCAACGCATCTCAAAGTTCTTTCTTCTCCATGGCCTTTTTCTATATGGGGAATCGACATGATTGGAATAATTGAACCCAAAGCTTCAAACGGACATCGGTTCATCCTGGTAGCCATTGACTATTTCACCAAGTGGGTCGAAGCATTGTCATACACCAATGTGACCCGACAAGTAGTGGTCCGATTTATCAAGAATAATCTCATCTGCCGTTATGGTGTTCCGAGCCAGATCATTACGGATAATGGATCTAATCTGAGCAACAAGATGATGAAAGAGTTGTGTGCTGAGTTCAAGATCAAACACCATAACTCATCTCCCTACCGGCCTAAGATTAATAGAGCGGTAGAAGCGGCTAATAAAAATATCAACAAGATCATTCAGAAGATGGTTGTAACCTATAAAGACTGGCACGAGATGCTACCCTTTGCTCTTCACGGTTATCGCACATCCGTCCGCACTTCAATTGGGGCAACCCCTTTCTCTCTAGTATCTGGCATAGAAGCAGTGCTCCCCATAGAAGTAGAGATACCATCAATCAGGGTATTGATGGAAGCTAAGCTAACAAAAGCTGAATGGTGTCAGAGTCGAAACGATGAGCTTAATCGGATCGAAGAAAAGAGGATGACAGCTTTATGCCACGGTCAGTTATATCAGCAAAGAATGAAGAAAGCGTTCGACAAAAAAGTCTGACCCCGTGTCTTCAGGAAAAGAGACATCGTGCTCAAGAAGATACAATCATTTCTCACTGATTCCAGGGGCAAATGGCCTCCGAATTATGATGCCCCTTACTTTGTTAAGAAAGCCTTCTCAGGAGGTGCCTTGAGACTCGCAACCATGAATGGCGAGGAGTTTACCTACCCCGCGAATGTTGATGCAATAAAGAAATACTTCACCTAAATAAATAAAAAAACGTCTCGGTGGATTGAAAACCCGAAAGGGAAGTCCAGCCAAAAATTAGAGACATAGGGAAAAATCATCCCGATGGATTGAAAACTGAAAAGGTAATCCAGGCAAAAATTAGAGACATAGGGAAAAATCATCCCAATGGATTGAAAATTGAAAAGGTAATCCAGGAAAAAGTTAGGGATTCATGGCAAGTAACTACGTCTGACAAGATTAGATCCTCAGCGTTAACGCCACCCGTCGAAAAGACTCAGTCAAGGTCACCTTCGGCAGAAGCTCAGAATGTCCATAATTCAAAGTTGGTAGAAGGATAGCGGTCATTCTATTTCAATGTAGCCCCTTTTCCCTTAAATTACCAATTTCTAAACTTTGTAATGCTCTATGGGATCACGCGCTTGGCTGATTATCATTCTATCAATAAAATTTGAGCCCTAATGCTTTTGTTTGCAATTCTCATTTATTTTTCTTTACAGAATTACATTTTAACATGATCAACGGTTCTTGAAACAAAACAAAAATGAATTTAATTGTCAAAATTTTCTTCTGCCTTTAAAATAAAGATGGCAATTCCTTTTGATTGTTGAACACAAGAAGGAACATCGATGGCTTCTCCGGAAGTGATTAAACCTCAAAATGCAAAATTAAAGTACTCCTTTTAACTAGTACATCCTAAGTGAAGAATCAACTATTTCAGATGTAATGTGCCATCTGACATCTCTGGTAGATGTGTTACCTCTGAGAACCGATGATTGGTCTGTTTTCTACAGTAAGGTCTACCCCTCCTAAACAGGAAAGGATTACTATCTTGAACTAATGATACCTTTTATCCCCCTGTAGTGGCCGAGTATCTAGTTGTGTTTATTCACCAGTCTGTATGTCGCGTCTATTTTGTCAGCATAAACATACATACATCATGCATGATTGATTCATATTCATACATATGTTGCATTAATATCACTCTTGCCATTTTCATCCCCAAGTGATACGCGTATTCTCTCCGATAGAGTTGTCAGTTCTTTCCTCGTCTGGAAATGTATCGTCTGAATAATCTCTCCCCAGTTTATTTTTGGATTGGAAACTATCTTCGACCACTTTGATAACTTGAACCTCTGAAAGGCAAGAAGATATTCAATAGACACCTTTGGAACATCACTCTTCACCAATGAAGATGACATTTTTGCTTTGCCGGATTAAAGAAAATCCCCAAAGAAGGCCTCTTAACCGAAGACTCGTGGCAATATGGCGGTTTCTCCCCGAAAAAAATATTTTTAATGAAGTCATCAGCACCTCAAAATTGGATTACATCACACGGCATTTCTCCGAAAAGATCTCGAAGAAAAGTATGATGTAACCTTACCAAACAAAAAGCGGTCTCTCAAGAGACTCGTTTTTCCCCAGTAGTTCGACAAATGGCATCTCCCACAGAGAAGTTTGTATACCTCTGCAGTTCAGACAAATGGGTTTCCCCAGCAAGTCTGACATCAAATATTTCTCCGTCAAATGGTTGTTGAAGCGGTAAGCAACAAAAAGATTTGGAAGTATTTTTCTGGGAATTTATTGTGTCCATAGAGATCGGTGATATTAAACTGCCGTTCGAAAATTTAAATGTTATAGAGTTTAGTTTAAAATGTTTCAAACATAGAAACAGAAAAGTAAATATTAACAGAAAAAGAATTCATTCTTCCGAGAGAAGAAACTTATCCAACATGCATATAATCCACTCGTCGCAAACTTAAACCTATCGACCAGCTATACTCAACCTACAATACTCCTCAATATCATCCAGCATCGCTCATAACAGTGTCCATCTCTGACACACTGAGTTGAGAGAACAACCGTGTTACCCTCGTCAACACTCTGGCACCTGACTCGAGATACGGAGGCATTAAGCTTCGACACCCATAAAGATTGTTAGCTCTAAATCTATCTCTAGCATCCAGAAACTAACAGATAATAATCCCTAATCAAAGTTTGTGATGTTTATCTCTAACACAACCCAAACCCCGAGCATAAAGCAAAAACCAAGGACAACCACCGATAAATATTTGTAAAGCAGATTTTATATAACGCCATGGGCGACAAATATACACGAGTTCAAAGTAAATACATATACAACAACCCAACAAAGAAGAAATACACAAAGAAGAAAAGAAATAAACCAAACATCTCGCGGTTTGTCAACGCCGGTCGATGAGAAATCCACCCCGGATCATCCATGTGCAAGCTTCAATGTTGTTTTCTAAGCTAATCCTACTGAAAAATGAGTTTGATGGAGTTGGGAGCAAAAATCCCCAAAACCATAACCTAAAAAATGAATGAAATGAACTTAAGTAAAATTATGGTTCAGACAAATTCGCCCAATGAAATGAGGCTTCCCCCGGCGAATTCCTTAGTTCTCTCACACCAGCTGCGCAATATTACAGCCTGTCAAAAAATATCTTCTTTCGCCCGGCGAAGAAAGTCTCAAAAGTCGCCCGGCGATCAAGACTCGAGCACAATACAGAAGCTACTGGAATTTCCAACTTTTTATCTCACCTCAGCATCGCCCGGCGAAAATCTCAGTTTCGCCTGGAGGAAGGAAGCTTCGCCCGGCGAAAGTTGACAGACAGCGTTTTTCTGCTGCAGTTCTTTATTTGCTTCCTCATTTTATTGATCCAAATGGTGCATCCTGAAGCTTTTATTACTCATTGCTCCAACAATGCTTAATTACCTACAAAATGAAGGGAAAACTATTAATCGTTACATAATTGAATCAAAAATACAAGTATATACTAACGAATGTATTTATACACTAAATTGGAGAATTATTCACTGAAATTACACTAAAACTCGATAAGTGTCACAAAACTATATACACAAAAACACTACAAAATGACACTTATCAAACTCTCCCGAACTTAAACTTGTTTGTCCCTAAACAAGAATCAACTAGCTCAAGGAAACAAACACAAAAACCCAAAAATCACGAATCAACAAATTTTTAAAAACGGAAACAAATGTATGGTTCAAATGAAAAATGGTACACACAAAGTAAATACTTACCACTAAACTACGACGATAACATAATCACGAAACAAATGCAAAATACAAAAATCATGTCAAAACATCCTAAAACAACACTAGTTCCAACGTG
Organism: Lathyrus tuberosus; assembly: GCA_022829125.1. Taxonomy (NCBI): domain Eukaryota; kingdom Viridiplantae; phylum Streptophyta; class Magnoliopsida; order Fabales; family Fabaceae; genus Lathyrus; species Lathyrus tuberosus. The sequence continues at coordinate 8,235,287 of JALAZF010000086.1, forward strand.
AATCACACCTAGAAAAAACAATCATCGGTAGATGAAAAACACAAAATGAGGTACTTTTCACTCACACAACAATCTTGCAAACAAAAGATTAAATTATGCACTCATCCAAAACATATATTGAAAACATAAAAGCAAGAATCACAAGGGCTTTCAAGGTTGTAGCGTGGTCGGGTAAACAAACAAGGGGCAATTTCTAAAGGTAATTGAAACAAAAACTTGCCTAAACCCAAGGGAGTGATCAACTCACAAAAACTCAAACACAAAATTCCAATCAACTTCTTCCAAAATCCCAAGTGTTACACAAAACACAATACTTATTTAGCACAATTATTTGAACTCTTTTTGTTTCCTTTCTCAAGGATTTTCTATTTCTTTCTTTCTTTTTTTTTTCTTTTGTTTTTCATTTTTTTCTCTTTTCTTTTCTTTTTCAACCTCATAGAAACCAACCAATGAGTAAACAATCATTCTCTCCCCAACTTGAATTCAACCACATCCTTATGTGAATACTCCCTACTTTCTAAGGCAAGGTAAAAATTCATACAACAACACAAAGTTGAGGGTTCAAGAAAAAACAATCAATCAAAATCCATACAAAAAGTGAATTCAATACTCATAAACAAGCATTAAGCTCAAACAACATGGATAATGATAGAAAGGCACAAAGGACTCAATGGGTGAATTGACTATTTGGCTAGGTAGTTGTGCTCAAAATGAAAGAAAATGCCTTGATCCTTTTCATGCTTTCATGTAATCAACACAAACAAAAGATTAAGCATAATAAAATACAGTTAGAAGAAGAATGTTGGTACTCCGCGCATATATGAACAATGGAAAGCTACCTCACAAAAAGGGTGGGAACTAAAGTGATTCACATCAAGAACAAGTATACAAAAGAATGAATGGCATGTAAGTTTGTAAAAAGCCTAAGTATCATGAATATGCTAAAGTCTAGAAAGCGATAAACACATACCTTAAACGTGTACAAAACTTAACAATATCATTACCATACATCCTCTAGTTGAAACGATCAAACTTGGAACATCACCTCAAATTTCCTCAAGCTACTCGAAAATAGCTCATTGACAAACACAAGAATTATTAATATAAACAAACTAAAATACCGGGTGAAATTGGATTAAACAAGTTGTAAAGTGAAGATTTGAGAATTTTACGAACAATCCGAGTACAACTTGTTTAATGAAAGTTCACCACACTACCTAAGCTAGAATGAAAAAGTAATAAAGAAACAAAAAATGATAAAACAGGCTTGTTTTACGTCGTTAGCTCGACGCCTTTACTGTGCTTAGCTAGTAACTTACTCCCTTCATGCCATGGTGATACCTCACCGCGCAAACCAAAAGCAAGTGTCCTAACCAAACACTTGAACAAATGTTACGGGAACAAAATATATACAACACTTGAACAAACACAATGGAAAATAAAAGCAAAACAAGTATCTATACAAACATATATACAATATAAACAATTATGTACAAAGCTCTAAAACATCGAAACTATCGCAATGCGATCCAATAAAAACACCAATCCCCGGCAACAGCGCCATTTTGTTGAAGCGGTAAAGCGGTAAGCAACAACAATATTTGGAAGTATTTTTTCGAGAATTTATCGTGCCCACAGAGATCGGTTCTATTGAACTGCCGTTCGATAATTTAAATGTTATAGAGTTTAGTTTAAAATGTTTCAAACATAGAAACAGAAAAGTAAATATTAACACAAAAAGAATTCATTCTTCCGAGAGAAGAAACTTATCCAACATGCATATAATCCACTCGTCACAAACTTAAACCTATCGACCGGCTATACTCAACATACAATACTCCTCAATATCATCCAGCATCGCTCATAACAGTGTCCATCTCTGACACACTGAGTTGAGAGAACAACCGTGTTACCCTCGTCGACACTCTGGCACCTGACTCGAGATACGGAGGCATTAAGCTTCGACACCCATAAAGATTGTTAGCTCTAAATCTATCTCTAGCATCCAGAAACTAACAGATAATAATCCCTAATCAAAGTTTGCGATGTTTATTCCTAACACAACCCAAACCCCGAGCATAAAGCAAAAATCAAGGACAACCACCGATAAATATTTGTAAAGAAGATTTTATACAACGCCATGGGCGACAAATATACACGAGTTCAAAGTAAATACATATACAACAACCCAACAAAGAAGAAATACACAGAAGAAAAGAAATAAACCAAACATCTCACAGTTTGTCAACGCTGTCAATGAGAAATCCACCCCGGATCATACGTGTGCAAGCTTCAATGTTGTTTTCTAAGCTAATCCTACTGAAAAATGAGTTTGATGGAGTTGGGAGAAAAATCCCCAAACCCATAACCTAAAAAAATGAATGAAATAAACTTAAGTAAAATTCTGGTTCAGACAAATTCACCCAGCGAAATGAGGCTTCACCCGGCGAATTCCTTAGTTCTCTCACACCAGCTGCGCAATATTATAGCCTGTAAAAAAATATCTTCTTTCGCGCGGCGAAAGTCTCAAAACTCGCCCGGCGAAGGGAAGCTTCACCCGACTAAAGTCTCAAAACTCGCCCGGGAAAAATCTCAGTTTTGCCTGGCGGATGAAAGGTTCGCCCGACGAAAGTTGACAGACAACATTTTTCTACTGCAGTTCTTTATTTGCTTCCTCCTTTTATTGATCCAAATGGTGCATCCTGAAGCTTTTATTACTCATTGCTCCAACAATGCTTAATTACCTACAAAATGAAGGGAAAATAGTAATCGTTACATAATTGAATCAAAAACATAAGTATACACTAACTAATGTATTTATATACTAAATTGGAAAATTATTCACTGAAATTACACTAAAACTCGATAAGTGTCACAAAACTATATACACAAAACACTAAAAAATGACACTTATCAATGGCGTATCCCCAGTAAAACTTGGCGAGAAGTTTGATGAAGACTGCTACGAATAGTTCCTTGTCGAGGAAGGAACTCGACAAGAAGAAACTGAGACCAGTTCCATGGATGAAGATCAGGATCGGGGGGAAGTTTATTTCAAAAGAAACATAGACCAGTTCCGTGGCTGAAGACCAGGATCGAGGGGAAGTTTATTTCAAAAGAAACTTAGACCAATTCCATGGCTAAAGACCAGGATCGAGGGGAAGTTTATTTCAAAAGAAACTGAGACCAGTTACGTGGCGGAAGACCCAGATCGAGGGGAAGTTTCACCCTTTTCTAAGTATCGTTACTTAGCAAAAGAAGATGGATGAGAAAATCAGCTACCATTCACAACCACAATCAAAATTTTGGGTATTCCGATATTTAATCCTCTTGTACCCTGAATGTCCGAATATCTTCGTCATTCACACCTTCGGGTCCTAGAAGATTAAATAGGGGCATCTGTCATACCCCAAATTTTGACCATAAGATTTCCCATCATTGTACAAATTATCACCTCAATATGGATGTGCCATCATACCTCATCAATCTTCTCAAGGATTGTTGAGCACTCACCTCAACCAAGAATTAGGGTTTTGAGGCCTCCCAGAGAACTTAGACAATGGATCAATCAAGAATTAACATGATCTCAAACATCTATAAAGGATCAAGAGGTCTCCCACATCAAGAATCAAGCATAAGGTTGCAACATTCCAAGTGAATCAAGCCTCAAGATCGCCAGTGTCACCAAATTAGGGTTTTGGTCGACTAAGGCCTCCAGATGAAAATTTTCATCTGGGCATAAGAAAATACTTCAAAACATGACCCAAGAAGCTCAAAGGGACCTCATGGATCCAAACATAAAGTCAAAATATCCTCAGGGGATGCATTCATCAAAAATCAGGAATTAGGGTTTCTTGACCTAATTCATCCCTAAGTTGACTTTTGAAGCAAGGCATGAGCCAAGACCTCAAAAATTGTTTTGAAGACCTCCAATACATCATATTTATCCATTTACAAGGTTGTATTGACTCAAAGAACTTGGTTCATGAACATTACAATGATTCAAATTCATCTGGGCCAATTAGGGTTTCTTGATGAAAAGTCAACTGTATCTTTGACTTTTGACCAAGATGTGCTCCCAAACCTTGGGACATGATTCAAGACACTCTATAACACATAAGTAATCCATCCATTAGGTTTGAATTAGGTCAAGGACTTGATTTCATATAGGATCACACAGTTTGGAATTCATCTGACAAAAAGTCAACTGTGCCAAAAAACCAAGTTTGACTTTTTGAATTTCTTAACAATCAAGGCTTCCCTAAGTCAAAATCAATGTTAATTCATGGTTTGGATCATCATCCATCAAGAAAAATCAAGAAAAGTGAGGTTACTTGAAAAAGGGGAAACTTTGAGAAACTTAAAATTTTCTAAGTTACGGAAGAAAAGTGATTTGGTAGCAACTTTGCAAGGTCATAACTCCCAAACCACAAAGCCATTTGCTTCCATCCAAATCTCAAATGAAAGCTTTCATTACATACTTCAAAATTGTCAACTACATCAGATTCCAAATCATCATGGATTTTGAGTCATGGATTGATCAAAATCACAAAAACATGAAAATGGCCATTTTTTCCAACACTTAGTGAAAATCTTGGACAAAATCTGTCTTGGTTTTTCACCAACTTTGAGGCCATTTTTCACCTTGATCCAAGCTGAACCAAGACCAATGTTGGACATCAAAGTTAAAGTATGATATACAAGCTTTCCAAAGAGCCCAAGAGCATGAGATAAATTTACTTGAGCAAGAGATTATGACAGTTGCAATACACCTTATTACAAACTGTTTTGCAAAACAGTTTTGGTTATTACTTGCCACACACGATTTTTCTTGTCAAGAGAAATGATCAGTGCCTCTCACATTCATTGCATAACAGAAGGAATCAAGACAAACCTGCAAATTTGAGTCAAGGAGTCAAGAAAGATTTCAACTTGGAGTAATGGTTTTTGTCACATTATGCCTTGAATTCAAAGGCATTTTTGTGCAATAATGCACATTCAACAAAAGGACATCCCTCAGCCAAGATGCTCACATAAACAACAATAAAAATGACTGAGTAATTGGTAATTGTTGGATTGAGTAATTCTTGATGAATTCTTGATGAATTTTGTGTGTATTATGTTGATGGTAGTATGATGCATTATTGTAATTGTTGTTGTTGAAATTGTGCCATTGATTGTGTTGTTGATGGTTGATTTTGAGTCAGAGTCAGAACTAAAGTATGAGTAAATTTTTATGAAAAGAATTTGAGTTTTAGTGCTTTTGAAAACTAAATTTGGGGTCAAATAATGTGTTTTTCGAGTAGTATAAGAAGTTGGATTTTTGGGTGTGTAGAAAAGTGATTTTCGTACTGAAAAACAGTAGAAAAGTGATTCTGCTGTAGGTGTAATTGGTTACTAGGTTTTGGATAATCGGTTACACTGTGTTGAAAACGTGGTTTTTGGGCAATTCTGTGAGGGTGTAACTGGTTACCTTGATTGTGGTAATTGATTACACCATAAGACAGTAGCGAAGGGTGGCTGGTTACAAGGGGTGTAATCGGTTACCTCATTTTGAGTAACTGGTTACAGTGGGACCATTTTTGAAAATTTTCTAAAAGGGGTGGCTGATTCGAGTGTTGTTCGAAGTGTCGGGAAGCTGACACGACGAACTTTATTCTAAATATGGTTTTTGTACCAGAAGTTGAATAATTTTACTCTATGATGGAGTTAAGCTCATTATTATCGTTGTGTTGTGGTGTGACATAATTGTAAATGCCTCTGTAGTTGCTTAGTATGTTGTATGTCGATGTTACTGGACTGTTATGGCATGTTGTGTTATGGCTTACACTGACGTGATACATTGATTAAATGAAGTTCATTGTATGTTGTTGTTGTCATGCATTTCATGATTGCATGAGTTGTGAGATAGGTCGTGTGCCCAGGTGGGGTGTGAGCGTCTTATCCGGATTCTAGTTTTCGAATCGTGTTGTTGTTAAGGTGATCGTGTGCCCCTGTGGGGTGTGCGCGATCATGGAGGTCGTGTGCTCAATGGGGTGTGAGCGACGTAATGGAAATTCCAATGGGAATTGTGATTCTGAAATAGGAATCGGGTTTTGAAATTGGAAATGAATGGTACCACATGCATTGAATCAAGTTGTGAGTCTCATTGCATTGCATCTTGGTTGTATTTGTTGTTGTGTTTGGATATTGGTTGTGTTGGATGTGTGAATGTATGTTATGGAATGGGTGTTTGCGCATGTGATAATCTAATGCTTGCTTATTATCATGCTTTCCTTTATATAATTATGATATCTCACCCCTTCTGTTTGAATGTTGTCTTTTCATGGGCATCGTGCAGATAACTCGCAGTATAGAAGTTGATGAGAATGAGAAATAAAGTTTTTCGTTTTACTTTTAGTGTCTGCGTCTGCTCTGATGTGTAACACCAGGGTTATGGAACGTTATGTCTATTATATTGTGAATAATTATTTGATTTTGATACTTCCGTTGTTTCAATAAAAGTTGATGTTTCAGACAGGTTTGGTTGTTATAGCTCTTATAATTAATTTTTAAAAGCTGGATACATTACATATCATGTTATATGAGTAGTTGATTGTGGTTTTGTGACATCCTTTATATTAATGATTCAAATTTACTCTGATATTAATTTAAATTACGCGGAGATTATTTAGGATGTTACATGAGTTTTATGTCATGGCTGCTACGTATCTGTGATGATGTATGTGTGAATTTGAATCATGTTTGAGCTATGTTTATTATGAGTTGAAATGATGAATTAATTGTGCTATGCTATGACTTAGATTATGTATGTGTGGATGATTGAAACGGAACATGATTTTATGATGATGTATGTTGTGTGGAATGACTGTTCTAAATTATGTACCAGGATGAATGCATTGTATTGGGTTGTTGATGGAATTGCATGCTACATGTTAGTGAATTGTATTGATGTATAAAAGTTGGGATTTTAACTTGAGATAGTTAGAGATTTGGGTTCATGGGGTGAGTTTGAAAGGGAACTGAACTATTTGCATTGGCCTTCTTGTGTCTCCATTGCTTTTTGAGTTGCTACATCATAGTGGTCCAACATGGGTGATGCAGGTACAAATGAAAGTACACTTCGCCATGGCACATTATGGAACTTTGGACATAAAGGCAGTTTGGATGAAGATAGCTTGAAGGTTTAACAGGAAGTAGGTCTTAGGATTAGTGCTCAGGCTTTGGTCAAATGTTTGACCAAAAAGCCAACAGTTGACCAAAAGTCAACTGTGGGTATTGATCAGTCACCATTTCTACTACGTTTTCGTCATGTATTCGGCACTTTGTCCATGAATCGGTAATCGTTTCTTTAGTCTTTTCGTTGTTTTTCAAGTTAATTTAACATTTCTTGTTTTATTCTCGCTTGTTTGTTTTATTTCACTTTTGTTACATTTTACGCGTTTGTGTGGTATTTCTGTTGATTTCAGGTCTATATGAAAAAGCTCAAAGAACCCGTGCGGAGAAAACGGAGTTTCCGGAAGTTCAGACGAGTTTTTGGAAAAGATACAGTGGCCTTACACGGCCACCCGTGTCACCTGACACGGGTCGTGTCAGGAGGGAGCCAGAAAGTTAAAAATTAAAGAAGATACAGAGGGTTGACACAGGTGCCCGTGTCAGCTGACACGACCAGTGTCAGCAAGCCTGGAGCAATTTCACATTTTTTTTCAGAGATACAAAGGGCTAACGCGGGTGCCTGTGTCAGCTGACATGGCCCGTGTTGGCTGGGGCGTGTTAGTTGCTGATTTTCTTGATTTTTGGACTTTTGGGATCCTTGAGGGTACTTTAGGTATTTCCCAACTTATGTAATTGACTTGAGAGTATTTTAGACAGTTTTTGGGGGAAATAGAGAGGGACTTTTTGAATTTTGGACCAGAGAAGAATTAGACGAGAGAATTGAGCGATCAAGAGAAAGGGGAGAATTGAAGGTTTTCATGCGCGGGAGCAATTGAAGATCAAAGCAATCCCAGATTCTTGTAACGCTCAATTTCATTGTTATAATCTCTTTGAATATTATGAGTAGCTAAACCCCCCATTGCTAGGGGGTGTCCCTGAATTGTTACTGTAATGATCATAGTTTTCTTTATTCAATGACATCAGTGCTTATTTTATAATCAATTTTTATCATACAACGTTCTTAATGCTTTTTCTATCGGCCAAATAGGATTTGACTTACGGTTAACCTTAGGTCTGCCAAACCACTGTTAACGCTTTTGTACGGTAATACTATAGTAGATATCGCCTAGGCCTAGGGATACCTTGTAGTGCTTGGAACGCTGTTGACATTATTTTACTTAATGTTTGATTTCGACTTGATTATATACGGACGTAGTAATTAGTTTATGTTATCAAAGGTTTTCTCACTAAGGACTTAGGAGTAAACACTTAATAGTCAAGAATTTGATAATTCTGAGCCATGTCGTTGAAATAACGATTAAGGTCATCGCAAGGCAATTCATACACCGTACCCTAGCATGCTTCTCATAATTGTTCAAACCTCATTTTATTTTTCTCTTATTTTCTACTTTTTATTATAATCGCAAAACAACTTCCAATCCCCCCAATTGCTTTTTGTTCAACTGAATTAGAGTAGAATTTTTGTTTTCCTACGCAGTCCTCAAGATCGATTCTGGGTAGAAATCCCCTATTATTACTACATTGGCAGAATAATACACTTGCTATTTTACCGATCAAGTTTTTGGCGCCGTTGCTGGGGACTGCCAAAATATAAGTTTTTCATTTTAATTCAATTGTAAAGCCCTCAGCTGAATTTCTTTTTGACGTAGAACCAGAAAGATCGTTGCGCGCTAGACTCCAAAAAGGTAAACAAGAAAGACTGGCAACATCAGGTTCAGAACCAGTAATTTCTGAACCGGACAAAGAAGAAGAAGTTTATGTCCATTCTGAGAGTATTGACTCAGGAGTCGATACACACACAGAGACACTACCAGATATTGTGATAATGGATGGAAATCAACCAGCAAAGAGACTTCTGGGTGACTATGGCGGAGCGAATGCTCCAACTGTGCGGTTGACCATAGTGAATTAACCGGTCAATGTAGCATACTTTCAATTACACCCGACTACGATCAGGAAGCTTGAAAAGAGACTGTTCACCGGAAAAATAAATGAAGATGTAAACAAACATCTGCAACGGTTTCTTACAATGAGCACAACCTTGAAGATCGAGCGGCACTAAGAAGAGGTGAAGAAGCTAAGGATGTTTCCATTCACCTTAGTGGAAGATGCTGAAGAGTGGTTCTACTCCTTACCTGCGGAAGTATAACTACTTGGGAAGAAATGGAGACGATATTCCTGAATGAGTATTTTCCTGCTTCTGTTTACATTCACAAGCGGTACGACATCGTGAACTTTAAACAGAAGGAGGGAGAATCACTTGGGGATACTTATAATGGTTTAAAAGGTTATTGGTTGCTTGCCCAACTCACAACATGGATCCTACTGAACAAATGCAGATGTTTGTGAATGGGTTGAGAATGAATACTAAACAATTGATTGATACAGATGTCGGTGGCTCATCAAACTTTACAACAGCCATTGGTATAAAGAAAATTATAGAAGCTATAGCAGCAAATGAGCATTTTGAGCTGTATTACCGTACTGTTAGTAAGCCAGAAGGGATCATTAACTTAAAGTTGGCATATCAGGTGGTAAAAATGGAAGATCAGATTACTGTCGAGGTAGAAAGAAGACTGAAAGCGATGAATGTGAACACTCAGACTGTCGCCCAAGTTCAACCTGTCCAAGCAGTTAATTGTGAGATTTGTAATGGACCGTATTTTACTGCACATTGCATTGCGACTGTGCAACAAATTGAGGAGATTAAGTTTCTGAAGCAAAATAATCCCTATTCTCAGACTTATAATTTGAGTTGGAAGAATCTTCCCAACTTATCTTGGAAGGATCAACAAGGGAATGTTCAGAAACCGCCACAGTACCAGCAACAGTACAAGCAACAACCACAGCAACCCTACCAACAACAAGCACCAAAGAAGGCAGATTGGGAGTTGACCATTGAAAAGATGGTTGCTTAAAGTTCTCAATTCCAAGAGGAAAAGAGAAATAATCAAAGGAACACCACTACTTCCATAAAAAAATATTGAAGTACATATGAGTCAAATAGCACAACAACTTACCAATGTTCAAGCACCAGGTGCTCTTCCGAGTGCTACTGTAACAAATCCATGAGATCATAAGAATGTTAGTGTTATGACTACCAGAAGTGGTAAAGCCCTTGAAGTTCCTGAGGAAAAGTCTGAAAATGAAGACCAACTGCTTGAAGTTGATTTGGATCAAAGAAAATGAAGTTATTGATGAGGAAGTGGTTGAACCTAAACAGGTCGTGAAAGAGAAAACTTTTGAGCTAAAACCAGTCGTGAAGCTCCCATTCCCAACAAGAAATAAGAAAAAGGGGTAGCACGAGAAAAACTTTGAAAAATTCCTAGAGATGTTCAAGAAGCTTGAAATCAACATCCCATTTTTGGAGGCACTTGAGCAAATGCCCACCTATGCCAAGTTCATGAAGGACATCATATCAAAGAAGCGCACCATTGAAACTAATCCTATTATTCTAACCAAAACTTGTAGTGCTATTTTGCAGGGTATAAAGATTCCAGCGAAGAAGAAAGATCGAGGTTCCGTCACCATCCCTTGCACCATTGGGGATAGGTCATTCAAAAAAGCTCTTATTGATTTGGGAGAAAGTGTGAGTCTCATGCCTTTATCCATCTACCAAAAAATTGGAAATAGGAAGGGTGTAGGATACTACGATGCCGCTTTAATTTGCTGATCATTTTGTAAAGAGACCTTACGGTGTTGTTGAAGATGTTCTTGTGAATATTGATAAGTTCGTGTTCCCGGTGGATTTTGTAATTTTAGAGATGCCGGAAGATGAGGAGATTCTTCTCATTCTTGGGAGGCCCTTTTTGGAGACTGAAAGGTGTTTGATAGACATAGAGGAGGGTACTATGACGTTGAAATTCTATGATGAGGAATTGAAAATTGATGTTCGAAACACCATGAAATACAAAGATGATATTGGCACTAGTCACACCATAGAGGTGGTAGATCAAGTGATTTCTCATGAGAATCCTCTGAATGCACCACAATTACCTTTGAAGATTGTTTTGAGTTTGTCCATTTTTGAAAGTAACCACAAAGTTGACAACAAAGAGTCAGAAGTGTTAGCTATGATGGAAGCACAACCTCAGTGGAAAGGATCTATACCACACCGGTGGGAAGATCTAAGGCAACCTGAGTTATCGGAAGAGAATAAGGAGACTAAAAAAGGGACGGAGTTGAAACAACTACCCAAAAATCTCAAATTAATCTTCCTCGACAATGAAGGTAAATGCCCGACTATCATAAATTCAAGCCTCAAGAGTGTTCAAGAGGACAAGCTCATCCATGTTCTAAAAAAAATACAAAAATGCTATTGGATGGGCAATTGAGGATTTGAAAGGTATTAGTCCTACAGTTTGCATGCATAAGATTCTCATGGAAGATGATCATAAGCCGGTTGTCCAACCCCAAAGAAGACTTAACCTCACCATGAAAGAAGTGGTACGAAAAGAAGTGGTAAAGTTGTTAGATGCAGGGCTTATCTATCCTATATCTGATAGCTCATGGGTTAGTCCAGTACATGTTGTTCCTAGAAAAGGGGGAACCACCATGATCATGAATGAGAAGAATGAGCTAATTCCCACAAGGACGGTTACAGGTTGGCGAGTGTGTATTGACTATAGGAGGTTAAACTTGGCAACGAGAAAAGACCACTTTCCTTTGCCATTCATTGATCAAATGTTGGAAAGGCTGACGGGTCATGATTTCTATTGTTTTCTTGATGGTTACTCCGGTTATAATCAAATAGAAGTTGCTCCTAAAGATCAAGAGAAGACGGATTCACATGCCCTTATGGTGTTTTTGCTTACAGAATAATGCCATTTGGGTTGTGCAATGCACCCGCTACATTCCAAAGATGCATGACATCAATTTTTACCGACATACTTGAAAAGCATATGGAAGTGTTCATGGAAGATTTTTCTGTTTTTGGTTCTTCTTTTGATAATTGTTTGACTAACTTGTATCTTGTGTTAGAAAGATGCTAGCAAACAAACTTGATTCTCAACGGGGAGAAGTGCCACTTCATGGTGCACGAAGGTATAGTTTTGGGTCCCAAAATTTCCCACAAGGGAATAGAAGTTGACCAAGCTAAAGTCAAATTGATATCTAAGCTTCCACCTCCAGTGAATGAGAAAGGCATAAGAAGTTTCTTAGGCCATGTTTGATTTTACCGCAGGTTTATAAGAGACTTTTCTAAGATAGCCAAACCTTTAACTACTATATTGGTTAAGGATAAGGCTTTTGTGCTTGATAAAGAGTGTGTTGATGCTTTTGAGACATTGAAAAATAGATTAGTGTCGGCACCAATTGTGATTGCCTCCGATTGGTCTCTTCCGTTTGAGATCATGTGTGATGCAAGTGATATTGCAATAGGGGCAGTTTTAGGATAGCGGGGAGAGAAGTTGTTACATGTTATTTACTATGTGAGTCATGTGTTGAACCCTACACAGATATATTACGCAACTACCGAAAAGGAGTTGTTAGCAGTGGTTTATTCCTTTGATAAATTCCGGCAATATATGTTAGGATCTAAAGTAGTTGTTTATACTGACCATGTTGCTTTGAAGTATTTATTTGCTAAATATGATTCTAAGCCGAGACTTCTGAGGTGGATCCTGCTACTTCAGGAGTTTAACGTGGAGATTAGGGGTAAAAGAGGGTGTGAAGACACCGTTGCTGATCACTTGTCTCGAATGTCCTTGATTGAAGAGACAGAAGACAAGAGACCAATAAAGGATGAGTTTGCTGATGAACACACCTCGCTATTATTGGTATTCCTTGGTTCACAGATTATGCGAACTATCTGGTAGGTGGTGTAATTCCTGATTATTTTGATTCTAACAAGAAGAAAAAGTTTTTGCATGATTGCAGGTTCTACTTATGGGATGATCCATTCTTGTATAAGAAAAGCGTAGATGGATTGGTTAGAAGGTGTGTTCCGGAGGAGGAGCAGAGGGATGTTCTTCGAGCTTGCCATGACTTAGACTATGGAAGACACTTCAGTGGTGATAGGACAACAGCAAAAGTCCTCCAATCTAGGTTATACTAGCCTACACTGTTCAAGGATGCCCAAGACATAGTCAAAGAATGTGACAAGTGTCAATGAACAGGTAACATCTCCAGAAGAAATCAAATGTCACAGAATGCTATGCTAGAGGTAGAGTTGTTTGATGTATGGGGTATCGATTTTATGGGACCTTTCCCACCATCCTTTGGGAAGCATTATATATTAGTGGTTGTAGACTATGTGTCAAAGTGGGTAGAAGTTGTAGCATTGCCCACAAATGATGCTAAAGTTGTAGTGAAGTTCGTCAAGCATAACATTTTCTCTAGGTTTGGAGTACCAAGAGCTTTAATCAGTGATGAAGGTACTCATTTTTTAAATAGGTTGATGCAGAACTTGTTGAGAAAGTACAATGTAAAGCACAAGATTGCCACTCTGAATCATCCTCAGATGAGTGGGCAAGTTGATGTGTTTAACAGACAAATAAAGCAGATTCTTGAAAAGACTGTTAGTGCTTCGCGGAAGGATTGGTCAGTAAAGCTGGACGATGCACTGTGGCCATACAGAACAGCTACCCCGATAGGCATGTCTCTTTATCAATTAGTTTACAGGAAAGCTTGTCATCTGCCGCTTGAACTCGAGCATAAAGCTTTTTGGGCTTCCAAGAAATTGAACTGTGATCTCTTGAAAGCTGGTGAATCCCGAATTCTGCAACACCATGAGTTGGAAGAGTTTGGGAATCAAGCTTATGAGAATGCCAAGATTTATAAAAACCAAACAAAAAAATGGCATGATCAAAAGATCCAGAAAAAGGAATTTTGGGAGGGACAGTTGGTTCTTTTATTTAATTCCAGGTTGAAGATGTTCCCTGGAAAGCTGAGGTCCAGATGGTCAGGACCGTTTATTGTCAATAAGGTGTTTCCCCATGGAGCGGTTGAATTAAAAAATCAAGCAAATCGGGACACTTTTAAGGAGAATGAGCAGAGGGTAAAACCATATTACCAAGGAGGAGATATTGGTTGGAATGATGATGTTCGTCTTACCGGATAAGAAGGACGTCTGTCGAGCCAGGCGACGTTAAACGAAGCGCTTTATGGGAGGCAACCCACGCGTTTTATTTCTAATTATTTCAGTTTGTTTTGTTTTTTACTAGGCACAGAGTCCTTCGTCAGAGAGCGGAGGGATCACAACAAAAAAATTGAGCTTTTGAGAAGGCATCAGCAGAGACTAGTGTACATGTGAAAAAGCAGAGAAAAGTTGAAAAAACTGCAAAAATAGTGGAAATACAGGGGCCTGACACGGTCGTCCGTGTCAGCTAACACGACCCGTGTCAGGATGATGAGCAAAGGGGGGAAAATGTGAAGATTTTGATGGTTACCAGTAGGCTGACACGGCCGCCCGTGTCAACTGACACGGCCCGTGTCAGTTCTACTAGGGCGAGTGGGAAAAAAATTATTTTAGAGGTGAAGGATCAGACGCCTGACACAGCCGGCCGTGTCCCCTGACACGACCCGTGTTAGGCATGCGGGGACCAAAATTTTGAATTTTTTTCCTTTCCTTTTTATGATCCCCACCCAATCTTAAACCAAATCATTACCCACTAATCCTCATTTAATCTCTTAAAACTAAGATTTTCTCTATCTCTCTCTCACTTTTCATCTTCTACCTTCATCTATCTCCATCTTTCTCTAAAAACTCCATAACCACCACCAAACAAAGCTCCAATTTTCCACCTCTACACTCACCCAAACCACCATCCCGCTTCCCAAAAGTTGTTCCATTTTCCGCCCTCTACCATTCTAGGGTAGCTTTTTCTTGTAATTTCGTCGTTGGTTTTTCTCTGTTTTTTAAGTACACACAATGTCGCCAAAAATAGTTGCAAAAGGAAAACAACCCGCCGCTGAGGCATCTGGAACAAGGAAAAGGAGTAGCCGCAGACCCAATCCTCATGATATTATTTTTGTCAAACGTAAGATCACACCAATAAGGCACATTTGCGATGACACTCTAACTGATTTAGGTTTAATTATAGAGGTGCATAAGATGTTTCATGTTATTGACATGCTTGAGTTTATGCAATTTGAAGCGCCAACATATGAGCGCATAACCCTTGAGTTTCTGAGTACAGTTGAGTTTCAATTGCGAAAAAGGTGGACAGGTATAACACGAAAATATTACGGTACTTTACAGTTTCGTTTATTTAATGCGGATCACGTTTTGACTGTGGAGGATTTAGGAGGCATTCTCCACTCCCGTTAAATGGCCCCGGAGCTGTTCTGGATGAATTCGATGCTGCTACTTTCTGGATAGCTATAACAGGTAAAACCGAGTATGTTGCGAAAGCGGCAAAGACCTCGGGGATACAAAACCCGTGCTTCAGCTATGCCCAGAAGGGTTTAGATTTTACTCTGTTTGGTAGGTGTGATAGCACCGGAGTAGCCACTCATAGGGAATTGTTTTTCCTCTATGCGATGGCTAATGGGTTGTCGGTGAATGCTGCCGCAGTTGCGACCGATTATTTATGGAAAGCGGGTCGAGCGACCCAAGGTGGGATTTTTGTCGGGGGAATGATTACCCAAATAGCCATGCATTTTGGCTATGGTCCCATTTTGGATAGCGAGACCCCAGTAGCGGGGAAGATGAAAGTTGATATGAGTGTCCTGATTCAGCAGGGCATGATTGTTATTGCTGCTAACTTTTATTCTGTGGTGAATCATCACAAGTTTGTGATTGCTCTCCCCAACCCGAATAAAATTTCTATTATTGAGTGTAATAATTGGCTATATAAGAGTACCGTCCCTGAGGACGAGTACGAGGCTGAGGATGTTGATGCAGGTTATGAAGAAGGCGTTCCGGAATAGGAAGAAGAGCAGGAACAGGTTATCCCTCCACCCTCAAGTTCTTACCCACAAGGCGCGGAGTCATCATCCATGACTCCCGATCAATGGTCTTGGGTAAGAACCGAATTAGGAGACCTCCGCCAGGAGCAGACAAGGCAGGGGGAGGAACAAGCTCGTCAAGGGGCTGTCCATGATGATATGCAACTGATGTTGTAGCAATTGATGCTTCACTTTCCACCTCCGCCTCTGCATTAGTATTCTATGAGTCCCCTCTCTATCTTGGATTTAAACATTGAGGTCAATGTTTAGTTCAAGTGTGGGGGGGGGGGGGTTAATGTTTTGTTACTATTTCCATTATTTCATTCCAGTTTTACTTTTATTTTTGTTGCTATTTTGGTTTGTGTTTGTGTATTACAGATTTGTAGATTTTGGTGTCTGAGAAGTGACGAGACGTGTATTAGTGGATGAAAGATTCAACTTTTGCTTGCTATTCTGGAATCCCCCAAAAGTGGATACCGCTGAAGATGATTGATTGAACGTTACATTGACTTTAGTGTTTAAGATACTCAGGAGGTTTCCATAGATTTTCTTGAAACCGTCTCTGGTATCAAGAACCAAACGGGATCCCAACCCTCTTAGAGCCTTCAACTGAGGTTCTACAAACTTGTAACTATAGCTACTCTTTATGCCAGTACTCATCCTTTTTGGAACGCTCAACAAAGACTAATACTTTTGGATTCCTTGGAAATGGTATGCATATGCTAAATTAGTTTTTCATGATGATATAATGTAATGGTATGCAATATCACAGTTTTAACGGTTCGATGTATTATGGATAAACTGCATATGATTCTCAAGGTATAGTTCAAAGGTTCGGCGTATCCTGGATAATCTGAACATGATTCTCAAGGTAGGTAGAGTTTTAGGTTTCCTACAAAAACCCATATCCTTTTCACATGTAGGGTATAGTCTTGAAAAAGGTGATTCCTAAAAAGGCCTCCTAGAGTAATGGAGCCAAATGAAAATACCTTTTCTAGCAAATGCTCACAGGAAAATGGTACTTCCAAGTGGACCTAGTCTAGGTGTGGGTCTCATGACAACCCAACGCGCAAAACGCATGTCCACACGACTATCCACGATTCTAGCATGTGTGTATACTCAAGCCTGGGAAGGAAACTTTTTAGTCAAATAGCAACATGAAACCCAACCCACAATTAAGAGCCAATAAACAGATAAATCCAGAATATATCAAATATATAAAGTAGTAAAGTCCATGATAGAAAGAAAGTAAACTGTAAAACAATAAAGATAAACACCCAAACACACAAAGAAAGCAACCAAAACTAGGCTTGAATTTCTTAGAGAATTATCCTCAACAGAGTCTCCAGCTATCGCGCCGCGAAAAATACAGAGTCGCTACCGAACTTTATTTATCCTAGGGGAAAAGGGAAATATCGATAAAACCCATAAAATAAAAAGAAGATGGTCGTCGCAACCAAATTTGGGTTCGGGAGTCGATTATGCAAGGGAAAGGTATTAACACCTTTCACATATATTGTACTCAACATGAACCGTTTTTATTGTTTTGCACGGATGGGTGTTATTATCTAAAGTTTACTCGGGATTGTTTTTAATTAAGGGAAAAATAAGTTTTAATTAATGTGCTCGCCGAGATTTTGAAATCACGTGCCTACGTATTCTCAAAGTGCAATGAGAAAATTAGAGCTCAGTAGTTCGTGGGGTAAAAAATAAGTGTTTTTTGGTTGTTTTTATTGAACGGTGTTAACATTCTTGATAACATTAAACCAAATAGTTCATTTTGACTCGATTTACATACGTTTTAGTGTCATTTTACCACTTTTTGTAGTGTTATGCTGGTAGTTTGTGTATGTTTCAGGTACTTTACATGTAGGAGTTGATATATGAAGAAACTAGACAAAAACTACGCGAAATAGAGAAAATACGACAAAAATACACTAGTGGCGACCTCCATGGCGCTTGCCATGATGGTAGCCATGGTTAGGCTAGCATGAGGTCCACCAGAGAGAGAGAAAGAAGAAAAGAGACGGGGTCAAGGACCCATGGCGCCCGCCACAGGGGCCATGGCATCCTCCATGAAGTGCCAGCTAGCCACAATCACCTATTGTCACTTGTGGCGACCGCCTTAGTACATGGCGCATGCCATGAACTTATTTTCCTGAAAAATTGCAACACAAAGTTACCCATTTTTCCTCCATTCCACCATATTTTTCTCCCATGACTCCCACACGTTTTTTCCTCACATTCTGCACTTGTAACACTATAAATAGGTAGTTTCATGAGATTTTTGGCATCCAAGTCTTGTGCAAGTTCAGGGAATTTAGTTTTAAGTAGAAATCATCATTATAAAGTAGTATCTTTCTCACATCGAGGAACTACTACACCTCAGTGTTTTAGGCTTGTGTTGTGTGCTTGGATCAAACAATCTTGTCGTCATTCAAAGTTTTAATTCCAGTTTATTTCCATTTTTACATTTCAGGTTCATTTAATTTACAATTACTTTACTTTTTCGCTTTTATTTTAAGTCTTTAATGATCCCATCTTATTATTGTATTTCTATTGTTCTTGCTCTGAATTCCTAGTTTATTCCGTTAATTCATCTGCAAAACCCTGTTATCAACTGTTTTAAATTGTTTATCATGTCTCTGTTTGATTTGAACATTAATAATTGCATGTTTATTTCCGCAACCATGTCCGGTTAAATTTCTAGAGTCTGAATGTGAGGACTGTCGTTTCGACGGGGCTCAGTAAGTCAAGTTGGCATATAATTTTAATATTAACTTGTTTTTCCGGTTCTGATTTATAAATTTTAAAATCAAAAAGGTTTTACGTGAAAGCCAAAACACTCAGGTACTAGTCAATAGCGCACGACAGTGTGAGACCCATACTAGATCGTAAAAATTGGATTTAATTTATAAAAGGCTTAATACCCTTTTTGGTCCTCTAACTATACCTCGGGGTCCAATTTGGTCCTCTTTCTTTTAAAAGTTCCAAATTGATCCCTTACATTGTCTAACAGAAGCAAAATGATCCTTACCGTCAAATAATGGCAAACAGCGTTAGCTTTGCTGACGTGGCATATGAGTTGGATGTTGATATTCATCACGTGACAGCTGATGTGGATATACTCATTAAAAATATTACCAAAATTTTACCCACACCAAGATTCGAACTTGGTTCACTTGGGCAAAGAGCATAATTTTTTACCACTGGTCCACTTTCCCCTTTTCTAATTAGTTTTACACATTAAATATATCAGCATTTCTAAACATCAGTATGAAGAAATAACAAGTTCTCATTTTGATAATCTCCATTTTCTATTTCTATTTGTTATTACAATTTGTGCAACAGGAGAAGTTTTGTTTGGTGGTTCGTTGCAGGAGAAGGTTTGTTCCTGATATCCCGTCGTTGCAAGTAGCGAGGCTTATCAAGTTCTCATGGATTTTGTGTGGAATTACTTCTCTGAAACTCATCATCAAAACAACCCCAAAGAAAAACCCTAAGAAACACTCCTTTAAGGCTTTATTTTTTAACAACCAAATTGAAGATTTCTGCAGAGATATAAGAAACAATAATCTTCAAAGAGACCCAAATTCTGCAGAGATTTCTGCAGAGATATAATTGAAAAGAATAAAAAATTCCTCACCTTCAAAGAGCCCCAAATTCTTCAATATTCATCTTTGCAAATCACAGACCCACCACACTGTTAACCTCCCACTTCATTCAAAACTCACAACACTCTTCAATACCCTCTGTAAAAACCAAACAACAATCTAAACCATCAATACCACAAATCGCAACGCAACGACCACCTTCACAACCCATAAATCCAAATCAAAACACCACACGACCACCACTGATACTCCCTCCGTCGGACCACTACAAACCCTATTCAACCGCCACCACCCTCAGTCATCAGCCGCGTGAGAGAGAAAGAGCGAACAGAGAAAGAGATGTGTTCGAGAGCAGAGAGATGAAAAAATGAGCGCGAGTGAAAGGATGAACAGTAGGGGAGGGGGATGATTTCACGATGAAGGAAAAATGAGGGTGAGGGAGATCGCGTCTCAACGTGATGAAAAGAGAAATATATAAATCTGTTCTTTTTATTTTATTTTAAAACCCTTTTTGTTTTTTTTATTTATATAATAATAATTTCATTACATAAATGACACATAAAAATAAATGACACAGTGCCATTGCCATGTATTAAAAAGAAATGACACATATGTTAAAAAGGAGAATTCAGCATCCAACTCATATGCCACGTCGGCAAAGTTAACGTCGTTTGCCATTATTTGACGGTAAGGATCACTTTGCTTCTGTTAGACAATGTAAGGGATCAATTTGGAACTTTTAAAAGAAAGAGAACCAAATTGGACCCCGAGGTATAGTTAGAGGACCAAAAAGGGTATTAAGCCTTTATAAAAATAGCGACAACGCTTTAGGGATTAACAAGGATTTATTAGTCTTCAAAATTGTTTCTAAAGTGTAATTGAGACAACGACAACAAAGCATTTACGGTTTCGAAAATAACATGTCCTTTACGAAAAGCTTTTGAATGCCCTAAGACAAAAAATACAATTTGATTAGTTGTGATTAATTTTAGTCTAAAGATGGATATTCAGACAAGGAGCTCTACAGTAGTGTATGAACGTTCGGGGATAGAAAGTCTACATTCTTCTCCTTTGTCTTCCTTTAATTATGAAAGTTGCCTTGATTTAAATTTCACTAAAGTCTATGAATGGAGGTGAACACTTTGAACAACTGGGTCATTCGCCCCGTATCCAAAGATATTCAGAATAAAGATAGGAATACACCGTCTTATTCCTTATCCACTTCTTAAGGCTCATGGCGCACAATTCACATTGAATTTTCTTTTAAGTATCTTTTAGTTATTTACAAAAAGAATCTTAGTTTGACATAAATAAAAATTGGAAAGCCCTAATGTTGTCATGCAATTGTTTATCTTTTTAGAATGGGAGATCTTGACCTATGGGAATTATTTATGGTACCATGAACTAATATCAATCAAATTCAAGTTAAATGATTAAGGTAATTTTAATCACCTAATTGAGTAAAATCTTAAGGGATCATGCTTAATCAATTAACAAATTAATTAATCATGAATAAAATGTAATCATATTTTTAGTTCATGCAATAGTCAAGTTATGAATTAGAAAAGAAATGATAATTGAATTATATCCATGATGAAATTGAACCAAGATAAACAATAACGAAATGATTATATGAAAACCCTAAACCAAAGTATTATCCACATTGAAAATTTCTAAAAATTAACACATAATCAAGAATTAATCAACATTAAGTCTTGATTAAGGATTAGAAAAACTAAGTGAATTAAAGAAATAAATAAAAAGAGGAATTGTGCCAGCGGTGCAGAGTGGAATGTTGGTGCGGGAAGAGTTATCGGGCGTAGGGCCCATAGTGCATGGCCTAAGTCAACTTTAGTCATGGTTTGTTATTAGAATGGGGGTGTAATAGGGTATGGGTGGGGCGCTAAGCACAATGACAATGGATAAGAAAGGGTAAGGAGAGAAACACTTTCTCATTAGTTAATAGGTTAGTTACAAGTTTGTTAAATTTGGTCAAGAAGGTGGTAGCTTAGAAGAAATTTAAAGGGTTAGATTATTGAAAGGTGAGGTGACAAAATGTTAGTTTAGGTTGTTATGGTTATTGAATGATCATGTATTTTGAGCACTATGGAATTGTATGAATGGTTCCTAATTGTGTTTGATGGGAGTATGAGTTTTATGTCATGCCCGCTATGTACGTGTGCTGATGTATGTGTGTATTTGAATCATAAGTTAAGCTATGTTTATTATGAGTTAAAATGATGAATTAATTTTTCTATGCCTTGCCTTAGATTACGTATGTATGGATGATTGAAACTTAACATGAGTTTATGATGATGTATGTTGTGTGGAATGGCTGTACTGAATTCGGCACCATGATGAATGCATTTCATTGGTTTGTTGATAGAATTGTCTGCTACCTGTTAGTGAATTGTATTTATGTATGACAGTTGGGATGTTAACTTGAGATAGTTAGAAATTTGTGTTCACGGGGTAAGTTTGAAAGGGAACTGAACTGTTTGCATTGGCCTTCCTGTGTCTCCATTGCTTTTTGAGTTGCTAAGATGTATTTGGCCAAGTTTGTGTTGGTTTGACTATGGTACATCATGGTGGTATAACATGGTTGATGAAAGTATAAATGAAAGTACACTTTGGCATGACATATTATGGAACTTTGGACATGGAGGCAATTTGGATAAAGATAGCTTGAAGGTTTTAGAGGAAGTAGGTCTTAGGATTAGTGCTCGGGCTTTGGTCAAGTGTTTGACCAAAAAGCCAAAAGTTGAGCAAAAGTCAATTGTGGGTATTGACTTTTCATGTAATTTTCAATAATGCTTTCCTTGTATTTTGAATATTGTAATGTATTTTGGTATTTGTATGGAAATGTTGCCTTTGCAATGGTTATGTTATTTTTTGTACCTTATATTTCAAGTAATGGATTTGCTTTGTATTTTCACATTCATTTTGCAATTTGAATTTGAAAGAATCCACTTGTATCAAAGGTTGATAGCCCACGTTAAAGTAAGAACTCCACAAGACTTGGTCAACTATTTAACCAAAAGTCAACAGTTGAGCAAAAGTTAATTATGTCATGAATAACTTCAAAATCTTTCTTTTTCATGATATGTATTAATACAATAACCATGCCTTAAATATGAATGAAGATGATTCCATGGATTGGGTCAAAATTCAACTACAAAGTTGACTATGACCAAAAAGTTAAATGTATACAAATATCTTCTTTTCCAAGCAAACACACCAAGAAACTCTAATCCATGAGGCTTGCCATAGAATTAAACTTTGATCTAACGCATCCAATGGCATTCACAATGTCTTGCATCATAAGTCACAATACATAATAAATCTAATCATCTAGTCAAAATACAAATGTTGAGACAATCCAATTGCAACCATGAGCCCTTTGAACCGATGAATGAATGGTTGCATGTAGATGAATGAATGATTTTTTCCTAAAATGAATGATTACTAGGAACATATGCCAATGAATCAAAAACCTATACGCCAGATGAATTGAATGAGGAGGTGGGGAAATTTTGGGGTATGACACAATGGTAGTGAAATGTACCTGGAGTGAAATGTTTTAATTCCAGCACGAGCAATTTTCCATTTGTCGTGACATAATATGCTTGACCTTGTATATCACCACAATTCTTATGATCAACCGTGGTGTAAGGTGCAATCATTCATCACAGTTCGTATTATCAATTGTGGTGAAACATGTTACATATTTATATATAAGTGAAATTATCTCTCGCTTCAATACATAACAACCGTCTCTCTAAAAAAAACCCTAACATCTCTTTCACTCCTCTCTCCCAAAACAAAACTCTAACATCTCTGTCACTCGTCTCCTTCTTATGGAAACCCAAAACTTATGTAGCGAACTCGTCTTCTTCGAAAGGTTACCTTTGTTGCATCAAATCTTAGCAAATGGCTACCTTACAAATTCATCTTCATGATAGTTTATGTTTCAAAATTTGCTTATGTATATATGTTTATGTTTCAATAGCTTGTTTCATAATATTGAACTTTATGCTTGTTTTGACTTGGAAGTAGGGATGGTGAATAAAAAAATTAACGAGGATGAAGTAAAGTGAGTCTTGCAAACTTGTATGAAAGACCCAGACTGAAATTCATTATAAATTAGCACAAGTTTGCAACTCTCACTTCATTTTCATCCTTCTTTCTTTGTGGATAACATTATAGGACATGTACGTTTCTGAAACACTCAATGAGGTAATATGTTGTTGTGGTTGTTATTAATAAAAGTTGTATATTATATGTAGTTTATGCTATGTGTTGATGATTTTATTATTTTTAATAAGATTTGTTTGTTGTATCTTGCATCTGTTTAAGGTTTGTTGTTGATGAATGTTGTGGATAAATGTTGTTGTTAACGTTTGTTTAAAAGATGAGCTTATTATATCTTATGTGGTTTGAGTGTTTTCGAACCCCTTACCAAATATATAGATTTCCATATTGAATTAGAAAATTATTATATGATAGATAAAGTGATATTAGAAAACAAGTTACACGTTCAAAATTAGACAATAAATTTTTAGGACATTATCTGCATTTTGCTGTTTAACCGTTAGAACTTGGCTTAATGCTTCTATTTTTTCAGCCGCCTCTTTCTCCACCTCTAATTTTTTTTGAAAAGTAAATAATATATTGCAAAATGAGCTAGAGGTGAAGGAAGGGGAGGTTAAAGAACGAGGTGCATTTAACTAAGCCCTAAAGGTTAAAGAGCGAAATGCAGATAACAGGCTAAAGAATTCTTATCTAGCATTGAAAGTTTAACTTGTTATTCTAATATAACTTAATTTGTGTTATTATAATTTTCTAGATCATATTGAAAGGTTATATGTTTATTGAGCATTGGCGAAACTATTCCACATAATTAATAATAAATTCAGTGTATATATCAAAAAGTTTGTTTAGAACAACCGTTGTTAACTGTTATGCATCAAAGAATATCACAACGTTTCTTTGAAATAACCATTGTGATAGGTAGTGTGTTACATAGATTATAATCACAACCACACAACCGTGGTTGAAAACATAATAAATACAACCACCCCTTACCGCACAACGATTGGTCTGGTATGGTGGTATAACTTTTCTAACAGTTATGAAATGGTTTTTTCGCAGTAGTGTTTGTTTCCCATTGATATGACTCGTTGCTCGATGAAGATCCCTTGACTTTTGGGAGAATTTTAGTCATTCTCGAGAGTTGGTTTCTATTTGAAAGAGTAATTTCATTTCTTCTCAAGAGGACATCTTTGAGTGTTTTCCTTTACAAGAACAAAGCTTATGATTCTACACTTAACGTCTACCTTCTTCATCAGATTCTACTCTCTCCAGGAACCCTTCTTACCTTGAGCTTATTTCATAGTTTCCAGTATTTACTTTACCATGGCTAATATAAATGACCATCCCGTAAGTTTGTCTAGCAATTTTGGGAGTAGCGATTCTTCCACTTTAGCTGGGCCGGAAGCATCTTCTAGTTTAAATTCCCATCGTCTAGGTTAAATTCCCATCGCCTAGTTTAAATTCCCATCGTCTAGTTAACAATCCTTCAATTCCTATCATTATAATTGTGTATAATAACTCTGAGTCAGAGAGGTTTACTAGTGTTTCTCTTGATAGAGAAACCTCCTTTAACGAGTCTTCCTTTGACGCTTTTCTTTCTAATGAGGATGTGGGAAGTGATCGCTTAGTCAGTTTTGTGCTTGATCCAACAATTGGTATCAGATCAAGTTCATGGTTTCGAATTCCTCTGGCTGATACTAGGGGGGATTCTTGGATTTATTAATCCAGCGTCACCCTCAGAGTTTCGATGGGCTTAACATCCCAACCCATGACGCTTAGTATTGGCTAGGCGAAGCCCCTTAAAGGCTATATACTACAAGAAAATAAAGTTGCACCATTACTAACATCAATTGCTTTTAGCCTAGTGGTAAGATCTTGATCCAACAGGATCTGCATGTGCAGGAATGTCGATGTGGAAATTCACATCGCATGAGGAGGAGTGGCGTTTGGCCGATTGACAATCGTGGATGCCACGACGACAACAGCTAGGGCGGCTTCGCGCGGTGGCGGAACAGATAGCTATAGATCCAACTGTTTCCATTAACGAAAGATGTCAAAGGTATGGAGGATTTTAGATTTTAAAATTTGATAAACCACAATAGGTGTAAAGTTCGAATCAGTCGATCGCAACTGAGTTTTGTGCTTGATTTTCTGGATCTCTAGTCAAACTTCGAAGATAATTCCATACTTGAAAATTGAATATAATGGTATGGAGTTGTAAAAATGCAGGAATCAAAAGTCGTGTCCCACAGACGACGCCACTGTTCCGTAATGGAACTAGATTTAGAGATATATACAACGCAATAAGGCTTCAGATGTAGTGGAGCTGGGGTGTACCTGCAAGGTTAGCACTCCAATGCACAAATCAGTATGTGAGTTAGTAGAGAGTATTCAAATTGTGTTTCAAACTTGTTACCTTAAATGCCAACATTATCTATATATAAAGGGAATACCGACTTCGTTATCTTTCAGACGTGGAATGCAGACGATCGTTAGATGTACTTCAAGCGTAAATCTCCTGTGGTGAGTGCAAAATAGTTCTATAGGATGGAGAAATTTATAGAAATAAAAATATGTAGTCAGTTGATTGGTTTCAACTCAGGATAGCCTATCTCTCAGTGGTTGGTACGAGGGAGATATGGTCGACACAAATATATATATATATATATATATATATATATATATATATATAAGTAAGAGAAAATTGACAGTATAGTTATATTTATTTTAATATTTGAGATTAACTAAAGCTACTTAAGTTAAAGAACTTTTTTTATCTTAATCAAAAGTTTTATGTTTGAAATTAGTCTTTAGATACGTAGGAGTGCTAAATTCTTTTGAAGAAAATTTTATTATCTGTTGAAATTTGCATTAGCTTGAAAGATTTGGCTCTCCAATTACGCGCAGAAGATATCCATGTTTTATTAAAGAAAAGATCCTTAAGTTAATTAGAAATAATTTGATGATTAAAATCAAAACCACATTTAGTCTAACTTAAAGGTAAAACAAATTATTAGGAATCAAACTCTTTACACTAATTAAAGTTTACTGCATTCACACACTATAGGCCCTTTAAAATATCACTTAGGTTGGGATACAGTGGTCTGAACTAAAAACCTAAGATACTTATCTCCCAAAAGTAGGGTTATTGTTTATTCGTCTTTTCCTCTTTCCAGCTACACACTAATTAGGACCCCTTTAAAATATATATCATATAATCAAGCAAGGATATACTATAGACAAAGATCTGATTTGGGGCAACTAAGAATCATTTAAGGGGATTAATCCTGCCAGGAAAATGTCGGAAGATCCGAATCAGCAGAGCATATTAAATACTTTGGTCAATGATGAGAAGAAAACCATTCGTAGGGAAATTGAAAAACAAAGGAGGATGCAAATGTCTATTCTATGCTCATCACTCAGTTCTTCACTTCCTTTTCATCTCATCAAGGTCTTTCATAAACTTACTTTTTCTATTTTTAATTTTCTCTTATTAATTACCATCATTTAGTAAAAATAATAATCTTATTATGATAGGGAAAGCGTTCAGTATCAGATCACATAGGTGAGGCTGCAAATTATGTCCAACTTTTGAAGGAAAAGGTTAATGAACTTGAAAAGAAGAGGGATAAACTCAAAGAAATTATTAGTTCACGTATGATTGAAACTGGAAATATTGAACTTTCATCAGATCCTTCAAGTTTAGTGAAGTGTGTCAACATTAATTTAATTCCAGATGGGGTGGAAATTGTTGTATGCAGTGGTTTCGTGGATCGCAGTTCGCATTTATCAGAAATAATGAAAATAATACTTGAAGAAGGATGTGATGTTGTTCACTGTGTTACCAACGAAGTTAATGGGAAGATATTTCATACTATTAAGTCTCAGGTATAGTAGTAGCAAGCTAATTAACTTTTAACCTACTTAATTAATTTTAGTATGTGTCTGTTAATTACTACTATAGTTTAGGGTATATTAATCTGAGTTTGGACAATTTTACTTATGGAATTTCAAAAAGTTTAATTAATGAGCATATGTATATGAACTCTTGTTGAATAGGTGGAAGACATGGCACACCTTGATCTTGCTAGGCTTCAAAAGAAACTCGATTATGCAATCTTATTGTCAAGGTAGTCGTATATATCATCTTATGAGGAGTGAAGCAAGTGCAATTTGTTATATCAGGACAATATATATAAATATGATCAGTATTTTCAGCTTTTGATTTACTTGTACTTGTAATGTCAGTGCTTTTGATGTTAAAAATTCCTTACTGAAGTTTAAATGTGGTTTTTTACAAAACCGACCGTAAAATCACCCTACAAAAAATCTATTGGTGATTTAAACCAATCGTAGTAATTACACGTAAAAATGTATTTTCTACCTA
The DNA here is from genome assembly GCA_022829125.1 of Lathyrus tuberosus. Lineage (NCBI taxonomy): Eukaryota > Viridiplantae > Streptophyta > Magnoliopsida > Fabales > Fabaceae > Lathyrus > Lathyrus tuberosus. Next base: position 8,263,445 of record JALAZF010000086.1, read on the forward strand.
TCCACCTCCAAACTATAATGATGATATTATAAACTATAGATTCAAGTACCCAAAAATCATCATTGAACAGAATATCATTCCTAACCTTCCACAGTTGCCAACATACAATAAGCCACAGCCCTGTTGCATTTTTTTCTATCACACCTGCTATATTTAGAGAATGATATCCACTTCTTAAATGTGTAACGGTGATTAGGATTCTCAAGCTGCATTCGGTTGATTTGAATGTAATATGTGTTAGTACAACCTGATGCCTAAGATCATTAGGTTAACGCACCTACTTTATTTCTCTTTGACTACTTACTCATCTTTGTTTAATCCATCTTTTTTTTTCCTTGAACTGCCGTACTTATTGATAGGATGATAATTATAATGCATATAGTTTGGACTAGTTATAGCAACTAATGTCTGGTTAAAATTCATTAATGTGATTCTTTGCTTCATATATATATATATATATATATATATATATATATATATATATATATATATATATATATATATAATAGTTGTTTTTGTATTCAGGATAGTGAGAAATACGAGAGTTCTTGGAGGATCAACGTGAAACCTGATTTTTTTTTAAAGGAATTTTAGGCTGGATTTATTCCCTTAAAGAACATCTTCTTTAGCTTTTTTTTCAATTTCCACCCAAAAAGTTGGCAAGAGAAATTGGTTACGTAGAAAACAGGAACCTTTGGTTGAGATTTAGTTAGAAGAGATTTTTTTTGAGTTATATGTGGTTAAGTCTCTCTCTCTCTCAAAAGCTTTATCAAGGGAAATTTCCCCGAATGAGTCAAAATTTGATGTTGACATAGCGTAACAATCTTTCATAAATTGGTTTACTGAAACGATTTCTAAAGATAGGAGTGCATTTGGAATAATTAAATGAATGTCATATACGCTTAAGTTTAATGTAATAAATTGGAGCGCATACGACATTAGTAAATTTACATTCTATACAAAAACTATGGATGATCGTAGTACCATGCAAAATAATGGGGCTATAGATAAGGCTGAATCCATGTACTTATCTAGTTCCAAAGAGAATAATCATGTAATGGCATCCTTTAGTTGTGTTCTTGTTGTTAAGTGGAAACTCGTGCCGCTTTTAGCAAATATATGCTTGAAGAGATCTAGCTTGTGTTCTCTTTTATTGCTCTTGGTCTTTATCGTCTTACGCCTCTCTCATCTCCTATATTGGTTTGTTCTATTTGTTTTTTTGTCTTGCACTTTTTTTATTGATGTTGTGTTTTTCTGCTTTGCTTCTGTTTTAGTACTCCTTGTGTCACTTTTCTACTTCTTGTGTTGTACATTGGGTATTTAGTGCCTCGTTATTTATATAAATAATTCTTGTACTAGTAAAAAAGTACATGTGTGTGTGTCCCCGTGCAAGGGAAGGGGAACTCCAGGCCTTAGTAGGCTTATAACAATTATGGGTGGAGAGGTAAAATTTCGGCACTCTAAGACAGATGTCAAGACTGATGTCACTTCTATTTTAGTAAAAGTTAGCACTAGTGATTAGGTGATAAGTTGTAAACGGGGGAGTTTAGCTTTGAACTAATACTATTATAGTGGATTTCCTTCCCGGCTTTGTAGCCCCCAGATGTAGGTGAGTTGCACCGAACTGAGTTAACAACTACTGGTTAACTCCTAGATATGAGAAACTCCTCTCACTTCCTACCAGTCACAAATTAATGACAATTCAACAACACTAAAATAGAAGTGACACACTTCCAAGACAATACTTAGTTTTCCTTAAAAGCTTCAACTAAGAACAATACACTCTTGCTTAAAAGCTTTAGAGTGAACAATTAACAATGAATAATCAGTCAACTCAATGCATCAAACCTAATACAAGAGTGACATACAAAAAAAACACACTAAACCCTAAAACACCACCAAGACATGACTAATCCTAATTCTCCCAAATTTTCCAATGTCCAAGTTGTAATAGGTTTAGCTCATTTCTTTAAATAGCCTTCATACCTCGTGGGCTTGGGCTTTTTGAAGCGCAAATCATCAGGAATCAGCTTTCAATCATTAGCATAATTTCCTGCACAATAATAGGAACAAAATACAAAGTTTCCTAAAAAGTCTCCAAGATCCTTTTTATGAAACCAAATCAAATCTGCAATGGTCCTAAAATATCCTTGCTTAGCCGTACCTGTATGAGAACTAAAATCATCCAGAATCTCATATTTTAAAATTAAATCTTCAAGGATTTAAAATGCAGAACTGTTCTGATGTTCTGGTATAACATGTCACAACATCTGTCAGAACATCCGTCAAGAAAAGTAACAGCAGACTCTGTTGTACCAGTTGGTCAAAATGTCATGGCATCTTGCTCAACATCTGGTTGTGATACATGTTTTTCCAAATTAAACATATTTTACCAAAATTGTTGCCAATCATAAAATCATAGACTAATAATCTCCCCCTTTGTCAAATTTTAGCTAAAACAACATTTGCACAATATTTCTGGAGAAGAGGAATAAAACCACAAACCCAAAACACAAGCTACATGAAAATATGTAAACTTTGTACGAATTGTAAACAGAAAGGTATCAGAGATAAAATACAGCTACAGATCATCAGTGATTACAACTCCTTCAAACTCCAGAAATCTCCAGAGATCAGATGTCAAGACATGTGGTCTGACATCACATCAACACAGCTCCAACAGAGCACAAGAGAATCCAACACAACAGCCTCAGACAAGTCCATTACTCCCCCTGTCACACATAACCAATACTCTCCCTCAAAGGGAAAACCCAACTTACAAGAAAACTCAAAACATGAACTATCTAAGTTCACACATCAGAGGCACATGCAGCAGAAGAAAAATAAGCCTCACAAACAAATACAAATACCACATCAGCAGTAGCAGCAGCAGAAACACCAACAAGCATGACAGACTATCATGCTCCACCTAAATAGCTGCATATAGCAAGCAACCACCATAACTACTTTCCCCTTAGCAGTAGCAAAGTCCTATCACAATGTTAATCAACATGTCAATACATGTGACATGACATCAGGACAAACAAAAATACAGTAACACTTTACTCCCCTTTTTTAGCTAAAAATTGACAAAAATAAGAGTAAATGTAAACAACAAGTTGGAATCACACATTGCATTCAAGCATAAACAAAGTAATGGAAACACAAAAATGGAAGCACAAAATAAAAAATCATGATGGAAAGACACATAACTTGGTGGAAACACACATTCTTGATCATCTTTAGGTGATCTTTCACCTATTGCCCCTATCAAAGATCCTTCTACACTTCTTGTTGCTATCACATGTTTTAGGAGTGTTGACACTGAACTCCCTTGCTATATCCTTAAAATATGTCTTCTTCAAAACAACCCTTGTATCTTGCAGAGATCTTTTATTCCATCCTTTAACAATGGCAACTTGCTTAGGCTTATCATGCCTCAGAGAATAGAAGAAAGATACAGTATCTGTTGCATTCCTCCACACCTGTAATTTCTATAAATCCTTAATAGGGCAAGTTCCTAGCCCACTGCTTATGTTCTCAAATTGATTTGCATATAAGGCTATAGTAAACATAATAGTCTGTTGTTCCTTAGTGTTCACATGCTCCAAAATAGCAACTTGCCTTGAGCAAGATTCCTGATTAGTTGATTATGACTATCAAAGTTCTTGTTCTAACCATGTTGAGTGAGATATTTGATAACATTCAGATCTTCACAATGTAATGTCATGACATCCTGCTTGACATTATATTCCTTCAACATTTGTTTCATCCACACTAGTTGATAGCAACCTCTCATTGTTTCACCATATTCAGCTTCAGCAGTGTTCCCAGAAGCACATCCATCAGCATTGTAAAATTTTTTCATCATGAAATTAGTGTTGTGAAAGTAAAACGCACCATAAACACTTGTTCCAATTATGCAATTCAATTTGCCCATGGGATGTTTCAACATTGGCTTCAACATCCATCCTTTGCTCAGTAATTGAATCATCAATTACCACATTGATAGATTCCATTGTCATTCTAGTTCTGGATTTAAAAACTCTATAAGCTCTGCTGCTTGAAGAGTAACCCAGAAATATCCCTTCATCACTTATGGGAGCTATCTTACCCTTTTGATCTTTGTCAGTCAAGACATAGCATTTACTTCCAAAGATATGAAAGTAATTGACTGTAGGTTTCCTTCCTTTCCATAACTCATAAAGAGTGGTTGAAGTACATCCTATCAAAGTGACCCTATTATGAATGTAGCACGCAATATTCATAGTTTTAACCCAAAATTCCAATGGCAATTACTTAGCATGAAACATAACTCTAGGTGATTCTTGTATAGTTCTAATCTTCTACTCAACAATTCCATATTGCTGAGAAGTGATGAAAAAGAAAATTCATGAATGATATTTTCAGAAGCACAAAATTTAGAGAATTTTACATTCTCAAACTCCTTGTCATAGTCACTTCTAATCTTGACAATCACACTGTTCTTCTCCTATTGAATACTTTGACACGGATCTTTGAAGACTTCAAAATTGTCTAATTTTTCTCTAAGAAAGTTCATCCATGTAAACACAGAAAAATCATTTATAACCACGTAGACATACCTCTTTCCACCCAAGCTTTCTATCTGCATTGGTCTCATTAAATCCATATGGAGAAGTTCCAGCACTCTGGAAGTAGTCTGATGTTGCAACATTGGGTGTGACATCATGGTTTGCTTCCAAATTTCACATTCACCACATACTTTTCATTCATTAATCTTGAGTTTTGACATTCTTCTGATGACTTCTTCAGATATGATTTCCTTCATTCTTTTGAGATGAAGGTGTCCAAGTTTCTGGTGCCATAACTTCACTTCATCCTCATTGGTTATTGAACATGTGGAAGAGTAAGCAGTTATTTGAGGTTCCCACATATAACAATTGTCTTTAGACCTTATACCCTTCATCAGAATAACATCTTTCTCATCTTTGACCAAACATTTTGATTTTGAGAAACTGGCCAACAAACCTTGATCACATAGATGACTAATGCTAATAAAATTAGCAGTTAATACTTTCACATTAAGAACATCTTCTAAATTAGGAGAACCAGCACACACCAATTTTCCCACTCCTTTAATTTCTCCTTTAAATCCATCACAAAATCTGACAGAACTTCTAAGATGAGATTTGATATCCACTAGAAACTTCTGAACCCCTGTCATATTCCTAGAACATCCACTATCAAAGTACCAGTCTTCTTTAGTTGAAGCCTTCAAGGAAGTGCGAGATATAAGGTCCACATCCCTGTTGATAGACTTTCTCCTTTTACTCACTTGATTAGCCTTAGAATGAGCTGAAGATTTTTTATCTCCATACAATTTATAAAAGAGAGGATTTATATGACCGTACTCACTACAGTAATGACATCTCCAAGTAGATTGAGATTTATTTGGAGCCTCATCATGACTGTCGGGATGTTGTAACATGTGGTTGGACATTATTTTAATCCTTTCAATAGGAAGGAACTACTCTGCATACACTCTTCATTTTCATCCTTCTCAAGGAAATTGTCACGTTATTGAGCTTGGAATTTAAGAGAGTTACCTCATTTTGAAGATGAGAAATAACACATAAGAGTTCCTTCTTCTCATTTTCAAATTCAGCTATGGCCTTTCTCTGATTTTCCTCTTACTTTAGACGTTCTTCACACCTGTTGCAGGTTTCCTTGTAGGACACATCGAGATCTTCATAGAGGTTATTTTCATCACAACCTTCTATTTCATCAATCCATCTGCCAGAGAGAACAGTCACAAGTTTGATTGTCTCAGAGTTAGATTCATCTTGTGACTCATCATCATCAGACCAAGATACAGACAAGCCCATTTTCTGTTTCTTGATGTGACCAAAACCCTCTCACTCATAACATTGTATGCCTTTGCTTTGATTTGACTTCTCTTTAGTCTTGACATTCTTTTGAGAGTCATTGTTATTTATGATGTCAGATGTGATATTCTTGACACCTGGTCTTCCTTTTCTGTCTATACTCTTCAGAATTCTGTTGAATTTCTTCCCAAGTAATACAATGGTATTTGACAGTCCTTTATCAGTATCCAGGTCAGCTTAACCCTCTTTATCTTCAGTGTTGGAGACAAAGGCTATGCTCTTGTTCTTCTTCTCAGACTTGTCACTAATAGCCATTTCAAAAGTTTTAAGTGAGCCAACAAGTTCATCAACTTTCATGTTGTTGATATCTTGAGCTTCTTCAATGGCAGTTACTTTCATATCAAACCTCTTAGGAAGAGACCTGGGGATCTTCCTAACCAGATTTTCTTCTAATATTTTCTCTCCCAGAGCACTAAAGGCATTGGCAATTTCAAGAACCACTACTAGAAAATTCGCTTTTAGTGACCGAATTAGTGATTGAAAAAATTTCGGTTACTCTAGTGACCGAATTAGCCACCAAAATTAGACATCATGTTAGTAAAATTTTGAAAGTCACTAAATAAAATTAGCCACCAAATTAGCGACTGATATTTTGTGACCATAATTTTCAGTCACAAATAATCGTTTTTATATAAATTCATTCATAAAAAATTGTAGTGACCGAAATTTCAGTCACTAATTTTTTTTTATTTTTTTTATTATTAAGTTGCTTCCCTACCAATTTTCTCCTTTTATTTATTTTTTAAATTTTTTAGTCACAATTTTACATTTTTATTATTTTAACAAATAAAATATATATTTATATAAATAATTAACTCATACAAATTTATTAATTTAGATAAAATATAATTTTAATGACAATTAGTGTAAGAATCTTTTTAAATAATATTTGAAAGTTCTATTTCATTAATAATATATACATTTCAAATGTAAATTATACCACAAAAACCAAATGGCTTAGAGGACACTCAAAAGCCTCGCAAAGGAAAGTGTATTGGTTTGATTCCTACTAGAGACAAAACTTTTGTTTTATTTTAAGTTTTTTAAACAATTGAAAATGGTCACTAAAATCGGTCACTAATTTCGGTCACTAAATTCGTCTCTAAAAGTTAGCGACTAGCACTTTTCCAACCGAAATTTGGTAGCCGCGTTATTGGTCGCTAAACATTATAGTGACCGAGTTTTAGGCTTTTTCGGTCTCTAATTCGGTTACTAAACGCAAATTTTGTAGTAGTGAACATTCATGTGAAAGTCATGAATACTCTCACCCTCCATCATCTTCGGATTTTCAAACTTGGTAGTCAGTAGCTGAAATCTGGACATCTTTACCTTAGATGTGCCTTCATGAGTTGTCTTGAGAATTTCCCAAGTATCCTTAGATACAGTGCAGCTGTTGATCAACCTAAACATATTTTTATCAACTCTATTGAATAAAGAATTCAAGGCTTTGGAGATTCCAAGAGCAGTTCAATCTTCCTACTTGGTCCAGTCCTCTTCTAGCTTCAAGATCTCCTTCCCACCTTTATCTTTAACCACAGGGTGCTCCCAATCCTTGATGATAGCCTTCGAAGTTTTGCTATCCATAGATTTTAAGAAAGCCACCATATGTGCCTTCAAAAAGTCATAGTGCCATCTAAGATTAGGAGTTTGTTAATATTTCATTCTCCTTCCTTATCAATTATACCAGAATACAAACTCTCTGGAACTCACCCAAAAACATAACAGGGTGACCTGCTCTTATGCCAATTAAAATTCTGGCACTTTAAGACAGATGTCAATATTGATGTCCCAACACCAAAACACAATGCCAAGACAGATGTTAAGACATCATCTGCTGACAGAAACCAATTAAATGTAGAAGGTAAATTGCAGAAATATAAAATAACACCAGTAGTTGTTAACCCAATTCGGTGCAACTCATCTACATCTGGGGACTACCAGGCCAGGAAGAAAATCCAGTATAATAGTATTAGTTCAAAGCTAAACTCCCTTGTTCACAACTTATCACCTAATCACTACTCGTGCTAACTTCTACCTAGGAACTCCTAGATATGAGAAACCCATCTCACTTCCAGTCACAAACTAGTGACAATTCAACAACACCAAAATAGAAGTGACATGCTTCCAAAGCAATACTTAGTTTTGCTTAAAAGCTTCAACTAAGAATAATTCACTCTTGCTTGAAAGCTTTAGAGTGAACAACTAACAATGAACAATCAGTTAACTCAATGCATCAAACCTGATACAAGAGTGACATACAAACAAAACACACTAAACCCTAAAGCACCACCAAGACACGACTAATCCTAATTCTCCCAAATTTTCCAATGTCCAAGTTGCAATAGGTTTAGCTCCTTTCTTTAAATAGCCTTTAGATCTCGTAAGCTTGGGCTTCTTGAAGCGAAAATCATCAGGAATTAGCTTTCAATCATTTGCATAATTTCCTGCACAATAATAGGAACAAAATACAAAGTTTCCTAAAAAGTCTCCAAGATCCTTTTTATGAAACCAAATCAAATATGCAATGTGTCATACCCCAAATTTTAACCACCAAGATTTCCCATCATTGTGGAAATCATTATCACAATATGGATGTACCATCATGCCTCATCAATCTCCTCAAAGATGGGTGAGCATTCACCATAATCAAGAATTAGGGTTTTGAGCCCTCTCTGAACACTTAGACAAAGGATCAATCAAGAAATGACATGATTTTCAACTTGTCTAACCTCTCAAACACCCATAAGAGATCAAGAGGACTCCCACATCAAGAATCAAGCACAAAGTTTGCAACATTCCAAGTGGATCAAGCCTCAAGATCGCTAGTGTCACCAAATTAGGGTTTTGGTAGACCAAGGCCTCCAGATGGAAATTTTCTTCTGGGCATGAGCCAATGCTTCAAAGCACAACCCAAGATACTCCAAGGGACCTCATGAACCCAATCATCAAGTCAATTTAGCCTCCGGGGATGCATTCACAAAAAATCAGGAATTAGGGTTTCTTGACCTAATTCACCCCTAAGTTGACTTTTAAGGAAAAGCATGAGCCAAGACCTCAAGACATGATTTGAGGGCCTCAAATACACCACATTGATCCATTTGCAACAATGGATTGATCCAAGAAGCTTTATTCACAAGTTTCATTTTCATCTGGACCACAATTAAGGTTTTGAAGGAAAAGTCAACTGTATCTTTGACTTTTGACCAAGACATGCTCCCAAACATTCGGACCTGATTCAATACACCATAAAACACCTATGGAATACATCCATTAGGTTTAAATTAGGTCAAGAACTTGATTGCACAAAGGATCGCACAGTTGGGATTTCATCCGATAAAAAGTCAACTGTGCACAAAATCAAGTTTGACTTTTTGGAATTTTTCACAAATATGGTTCCCCTAAGTCAAAAACAATGTTAATGTATGGTATTGATCATCATTCATTAAGAAAAATCAAGAAAATTGAGGTTTCTTGCAAAAGGGGCAACCTTGAGAAACAAATTTTTCTAAGTTATGGAACAAAAGTGATTTTGTACCAACTTTGCAAGGTCATAACTCCTAAACCACAAGGCATTTTTCTTCCATTCAAAGCTCAACTGAAAGTCCATCTGACATACTTTAAAAGTGTCAACTACAAGAGATTCCAAATCCTCATGGATTTTGAGTTATGGATTGATCCAAATCACAAAAACATGAAAATGACACTTTTTCCAACACTTAGTGAAATTTTCAAAAAGTCAGAATCTGCCTTACGTTTTCCAAAATGTAGGGACAATTTCCACCTTGATCCAAGTTAAACCAGGTCCATTGGTGAACATCAAAGTTGAAGTATGCCATGAGGGCTTTCCAACAAGTACCAGATCATCTCCAAATTCAATTTGAGTAGGGAGATACAACCCTTGGAACATGGCATCATGGACTGATTTTTACAAGGAAGTTTTATGCATTTTGCTCGAGTTAGCTAATTTGGACAACTCCAAGCCTTGTCATCCATTTGGATACATCAGAGGATAACATCCAAGTGAAAATATCTGATCCACAAGCCTCCCAAGTCCAAGGAACTACATGTAGCCATGAGTGCCCTAAAAAGGATAAAAAGCTTCAAGACTCCAATTTTGTTTCCAAGCATTCACTGGATGCATCAAGGTGGCATGGACTGAGACATTCCTAACTGAATGAGTCAAGATTCAGCTCTGAATCAAAGGACCATAGGCCTATGCCCTAAACTCAAGTCAATGGTTAGAGGAGACTAAAGATTCCCTTGGATCAACATTGGCCAAAGGTCTGTACCAGCTGTCATACCCCAAATTTTGACCACCAGGATTTCCCATCATTGTGAAAATCATCATCACAATATGGATGAACCATCATGCCTCATCAATCTTCTCAAAGATGGTTGAGCATTCACTATAATAAAAAATTAGGGTTTTGAGCCCTCTTAGAGCACTTAGATAAGGATCAATCAAGAATTGACATGATCTTCAACTTGTATAACCTCTCAAATAACCACAAAGGATCAAGAGGACTCCCACACCAAGAATCAAGCACAAGATTGCAGCATTCCAAGTGGATCAAGCCTCAAGATCGCCAGTGTCACCAAATTAGGGTTTTCGTCGCTTGAGGCCTCCAGATGAAAATTTCCATCAAGGCTTGAGCCAATGCCTCAATGTATGGTCCTATAAGCTCAAAAGTATCTCAAGAGCCTATCCAAAATGGCAAAATCACCTTGAAGGTCCACCTATCAAAAAATCAGGAATTAGGCTTTTGACCTAATTCAACCCTTGAGTTAACTTGTGAAGAGAGGCATGGCTTGAAGCTTCAAATCAACTTCAAGGACCTAAAATACATCAAATTGGCATGTTTACAATATTTGATTGACTCAAAGAGCTCAAATCACGAGCCACAAGAACTCAAAACCATCTGATCACAAATTAGGGTTTCTGATGGAAAAAGTCAACCCTATCCTTGACTGTTGGCCTACCCATGATCTCAAACCTTAGGGAGGGGTCCAAGACATTCCTAAATACCCTTTGAGGCCATCCATGATGTTTAATTAAGCCCAAGGATTGATTTCACAAAAGGATCACAAAGTCAAAATTTCATCTGCTGAAAAAGTCAACTGTACAAAAATCCAAGTTTGACTTTTTGGATTTTTGGTCAAACAAGGTTCCTTAACCCTAAAACAATGTTAATATGTGATTTGAATCATCATTAATCAAGAAAAATCAAAGAAAGTGAGCTAACTTGTAAAAGGGGTAACCATAAAAAACTTCGAATTTTTCTAAGTTATGGAACAAAGTGGCTAGGGTACCAACTTCCAAGGACCATAACTTGAGATCCAAGCAACCATTTTGGGTGATCCAAAGCTGGATTTGTAGGTCTTGCTACACTCTAAAAAATCTTCAACTACATCAAACTCCAATTCCTCGTGGATTTTAAGTTATGGAGTGATCAAAATGGCTAAAAACATGAAAATGACATTTTTCCAACACTTAGTGAAATTTTCACTAAGTCAGAATCTGGCTTACATTTTCAAAATGTAGGGAAATTTTTCACCTTGATCAAAGTCAAACCAGGTCTAAGGGTTAACATCAAAGTTAAAGTATGCCATAAGGGCTTTCCAACAAGTACCAGATCATCTCCAAATTCAATTTGAGCAGGGAGATACAGCCCTTGAAACATGGCATCATGAACTAGTTTTACAAGTCAGAATTGTGCACATTTGCTCAATTTGTCCAAATCTGATAACTCCAAGCCTTGTCATCAATTGTGACACATCAGAGGATCAATTCCAAGGGGGATGATCTGATCTCCAAGCCTCCCAAGTCCAAGAATCTACAACTAGCTCTAACAAACCTAAAAAGGCTAAAAAGTGCCAAGACTCTAATTTTGTTTCCAAGCCTTTAATGGATGCACCAAGGTGGCATGAACTGAGCCTATTCCAACTGAATTTAGTCAAGACTTATCTCTGAACCAAAGCTATAAAGCCTATGCTCTAACCTCAAGTCAATGGCTAGAGGAGACTTGAGATTCCATTTTATCACAATTGGCCAAAGGCCTGCTGCAATTGCCATTCACTATTGCTTGCAAAACAAACTTGCTCCATTATAAATAGAGCTCATTTGTGATCAGTTTGAGTACACCAAAGCACCCAAACTGATGCTTTCCTCAAAATCTCCATTTCACTCCAATTTTGCCTTCTAACTCAAGTCACTATCGGGTTTTGAGTTTGAGAGCAATTCCAACCAAACCAATCACACACACACACCTCACATATAACATATAGAAGTGATCCAAACTCTTACATAACATCTGGAACATCAATTTCACAAAATCACCAGCCAACTGCTCAAGTTCTTGATAGATTTGTAATTGAGGTACCACAACCAAATCCAGCTCAATTTAATCCACTCCAAGCATTCAAACACATTCCTTGGCACCTAAGGAAGTTGTCCAGATCATTGGAACCAACTTACAACACCTTCATCACCAAACTCGATCACCAACTGCAAGAGGTAAGCATGAACTTCTCAAACTCCATGATGCATGCATATTTTACTGCCCAATAACTTTGCCACGTGTTCATAATAATGTATGGAGTGATAACCCTCAATCAATTTCCATGAATCAATCGTGTATGGAATTTCATGGTGTTTATGCTGAAATTAGGGTTCTTGAGGTTTTCTTCTGATTTCTCACTCAATACTCAAAATAAATGCAATTAATCTATATGGTTGTGATCCTTGTTCAAAAACGAACAAGATTGGTACTTGAATCGTGCAAAACCATTAAGGAATCATGGAGAAAAGTGAGAAAATGTAAATTTGCAGAAACAGGGCACGCGGGCAAGAACTTAGTGTTCTTGGCGCCCTTTTTCAAATTTTTTAATATTTGAATATTTTGATATTTTTGTTAATTGATAAAATATAATTTTAATGACAATTAGTGTAAGAATCTTTTTAAATAATATTTGAAAGTTCTATTTCATTAATAATATATACATTTCAAATGTAAATTATACCACAAAAACCAAATGGCTTAGAGGACACTCAAAAGCCTCGCAAAGGAAAGTGTATTGGTTTGATTCCTACTAGAGACAAAACTTTTGTTTTATTTTAAGTTTTTTAAACAATTGAAAATGGTCACTAAAATCGGTCACTAATTTCGGTCACTAAATTCGTCTCTAAAAGTTAGCGACTAGCACTTTTCCAACCGAAATTTGGTAGCCGCGTTATTGGTCGCTAAACATTATAGTGACCGAGTTTTAGGCTTTTTCGGTCTCTAATTCGGTTACTAAACGCAAATTTTGTAGTAGTGAACATTCATGTGAAAGTCATGAATACTCTCATCCTCCATCATCTTCGGATTTTCAAACTTGGTAGTCAGTAGCTGAAATCTGGACATCTTTACCTTAGATGTGCCTTCATGAGTTGTCTTGAGAATTTCCCAAGTATCCTTAGATACAGTGCAGCTGTTGATCAACCTAAACATATTTTTATCAACTCTATTGAATAAAGAATTTAAGGCTTTGGAGATTCCAAGAGCAGTTCAATCTTCCTACTTGGTCCAGTCCTCTTCTAGCTTCAAGATCTCCTTCCCACCTTTATCTTTAACCACAGGGTGCTCCCAATCCTTGATGATAGCCTTCGAAGTTTTGCTATCCATAGATTTTAAGAAAGCCACCATATGTGCCTTCAAAAAGTCATAGTGCCATCTAAGATTAGGAGTTTGTTAATATTTCATTCTCCTTCCTTATCAATTATACCAGAATACAAACTCTCTAGAACTCACCCAAAAACATAACAGGGTGACCTGCTCTTATGCCAATTAAAATTCTGGCACTTTAAGACAGATGTCAATATTGATGTCCCAACACCAAAACACAATGCCAAGACAGATGTTAAGACATCATCTGCTGACAGAAACCAATTAAATGTAGAAGGTAAATTGCAGAAATATAAAATAACACCAGTAGTTGTTAACCCAATTCGGTGCAACTCATCTACATCTGGGGACTACCAGGCCAGGAAGAAAATCCAGTATAATAGTATTAGTTCAAAGCTAAACTCCCTTGTTCACAACTTATCACCTAATCACTACTCGTGCTAACTTCTACCTAGGAACTCCTAGATATGAGAAACCCATCTCACTTCCAGTCACAAACTAGTGACAATTCAACAACACCAAAATAGAAGTGACATGCTTCCAAAACAATACTTAGTTTTGCTTAAAAGCTTCAACTAAGAATAATTCACTCTTGCTTGAAAGCTTTAGAGTGAACAACTAACAATGAACAATCAGTTAACTCAATGCATCAAACCTGATACAAGAGTGACATACAAACAAAACACACTAAACCCTAAAGCACCACCAAGACACGACTAATCCTAATTCTCCCAAATTTTCCAATGTCCAAGTTGCAATAGGTTTAGCTCCTTTCTTTAAATAGCCTTTAGACCTCGTAAGCTTGGGCTTCTTGAAGCGAAAATCATCAGGAATTAGCTTTCAATCATTTGCATAATTTCCTGCACAATAATAGGAACAAAATACAAAGTTTCCTAAAAAGTCTCCAAGATCCTTTTTATGAAACCAAATCAAATATGCAATGTGTCATACCCCAATAACTCCATGATGCATGCATATTTTACTGCCCAATAACTTTGCCACATGTTCATAATCATGTATGGAGTGATAACCCTCAATCAATTTCCATGAATCAATCGTGTATGGAATTTCATGGTGTTTATGCTGAAATTAGGGTTCTTGAGGTTTTCTTCTGATTTCTCACTCAATACTCAAAATAAATGCAATTAATCTATATGGTTGTGATCCTTGTTCAAAAACGAACAAGATTGGTACTTGAATCGTGCAAAACCATTAAGGAATCCTGGAGAAAAGTGAGAAAATGTAAATCTGCAGAAACAGGGCACGCGGGCAAGAACTTAGTGTTCTTGGCGCCCTTTTTCAAATTTTTTAATATTTGAATATTTTGATATTTTTGTTAATTGATTCAAAAATTAATTTCTCTCTGAATATTTATGTTTTTGAATTGATTTTTTTTCTCAAAATTCACTAAAATGTTTAAATATTTTATTTTACAAAAAAAATCCAATTTATATTATTTATTTAATATAGTCATAATTTTTGTAATTAATTTCATTTTAATTGTTTTTAAAAATTTTTAAATGGAATTACCACTTTGAATTTTCAAAACCAATTGAATTTCAAACTCTCATGTAATTGAACTTGGTTTTTCAAAATATTTTTCAAAGTGTACAACTTATTTTTTAATATATTTGGTATTTTATATCATTTTTTTTTCATTTAATTTCCTTTGAAAAATAACATTTTTATTTAAAATTAGGGTTTTCTCTTGATTTTAAATTTTCAAACACTCTTGGGCCTCTAATAGAGTGTAAGACCCAATCCCTTTTTAACCAAAACCATTTTGGGCCTCAGACATTGTATAAGTCCCACTGTATTTTCAAAAAAATCTCGGCGCGATCGCCAGTCCAAAATCAAATCACCTGGGCCTCTCCTGAGTTGTAAGCCCCATCACTTGTACAAAAATAAATCTTTGGGCCTCTTGAAAGAGTGTAAGACCCAACCCTTTTGTAAATGAACCTTTTTGGGCCTCAGTCGTTGTATAAGTCCTGATACGATCTTCAAAACAACGGTGCGATCACTTTTAAACCTTGGGCCTCTCTTTGAATATAAGCCCCAACAATCTTTTCAAAAATAACTTCTCTTTTGACTTAGGTTCAAATATACCGTTGTTATCAAAACTTTCTTTAATTTCTCTGAACAACTAACAATACAACATGAAAGCTTGCTCGCCTGTAAGTTTTATCAGCTTTCATTTACATGCTTTAATATATATAATTGTATTGTGGGAAGCTGCTCCTCTGTAAGTTCTTCTTTCATATCCTTTTTAATACTTGTCATATATCAAATGTATATATATTAGTATACCTATTTAGAGTTTTCCCCGAGAACTAGGTCTAGAACTAGGTAAAGCCAGTTGGTCACTCTTTAAATACAGTCAAAACTAGATCCCCATAGGATTTCCAGATACAGTCTTTCCTTCTCTTGGGCTTAAACAATATGGAACAAAGAGAAAGGCAGTATTCTCGGTGAACCTTTTCTTAGACTGTCACTATTAGAAATTGTCAAAGAAATTCATTTCCCCGGAGAGGATTAATTCACGGTGAAACTTCTCTTGAATTTCTTCAAACCCTAGAACTATTTATTAAAGAAAAGATTATTCTCGGTGAAACTTTTCTTGAACTCTTCTTAAGTTTGGACCCACAGGCTTCCTAAAAGCATCCCGCCTCCTCTTGGGCTTTGTACAAGGACCCGCCGACTTCTTAGAAGTTCTCATGCCTTCTCTTGGGATTAATACAAGGACCCTGAAGACCTCTTAAAGGTATAGGACAAAACTTAGTCATCCTTTGCTAGAGCAGTCTTTCTAGTGTCAAATCTCAGACCATTTAGGGTTGATTCTCATCCCTTAAAACACTTGCCTCCTCTTGGGCATCATACAAAGATAAACTCTTCCACACCAATAGACTTGGACAGTCTAAATCTCCTCTTGCGTCTCAAAGACATTCTCAAGTTCCCTACAAACATAGGAGAAATCCTGGTCATTCTAGATCAATCTCCGGTAGAGTTAAAACCCATGGGTTCTAAAGCCCAGACTCTCTCCTAAAAATCCACAGCCACGGTCAATTTATTAGCAGTATAACACTATCAGAACCTCAAGGCATCTGATACCTCAACTCTTCTATAATCCTCAACAAGAGTTTATTCCCCAGTTGAACCTGCCTCGGGATCTCATTAAATCCCCAGCAGAAGATAGCCTCCTCTTATGCTTTGTATAATGATTTTCCCTCAACATAGTTAGCCTCCTCTTGGGCTTTGTACAATGATTCTCCCCAGCGGATCTAACCTTTTCAGACTCTCTTGTTGAGTCAATCACCTTTTTATACTCTCTTGTTGAGTCAATCACCTTTCAGCACTCTCTTGTTGAGTCAGACTCTTTTAGCCTCAATCTCGGGCTTTTTACGAGACAGATAAAAACACTCTCTTGTTGAGTCAATCTTTTCCAGCCTCCTTTTAGACTCGGTATAAGGATTTCCCCTAGCAGAAGTTAGCCTCCTCTTAGGCTTTGTATAACGATTTCTCCAGCTTGTTCAGCCACAATCCTGGGCTTCGTACAGGACAGATAAATGCACTCTCTTGTTGAGTCAAACCCTTTTTAGCCTTAATCTTGGGCTTTGTACAAGACATAAATCTTCATAACCTTTTCTTAAGCTTGGGAGAAATTTCTTCCCCAACGGAGTCAATTCCTCCAGCCTACTTTTAGGCTTTGAGAAATAATTTCCTAAGCGCAGTCAAACTTATTTCAGCCTCAATCTTGGGCTTTGTACAAGACAGATAATACTCTCCCGTAGAGTCAAACTCATTTCAGCCTCTATCTTGGGCTTTGTACGAGATACCTAAAATATCCTGAACCGAGTCAGTAAAGTCTCATTTTAGCCTCAATCTTGGGCTTTGTATAAGACAGGTAAAGATTTCTTTCCCACTGAGTCAATTTCTTTTCAGCCTCAATCTTGGGCTTTGTGCAAGACACATACAAACCCTCCCCGACGGAGTTAAGCTCTTTCTAGCCTCAATCTTGGGCTTTGTACAAGACAGGTAGAACATTTTCCCTAGAAAAGTAAAACTTTTAGCCTCCTCTTAGGCTTTTTATAATGATATCCCCAAAGAGTCAGTCTCTTTTTAGCCTCAATCTTGGGCTTTGTACAAGACAGATAAACACTCTCTCGTTGAGTCAGTATTTCCTAGCCTCCTCCCAGGCTTTGTATAAAGACTTTCCTAGTGGAGTCAATCAACCTCTTAGCTTTAACCTTGGGCTTTGATCAAGGTACACGAAAGTCAACATCCCCTCAGAGGAAATCCTAATATCTCTGTAGAAATTCATTTCTCTATTTATCACTCATCAAAACAGACATTCAAAATAAACCCTAATCCCAGATAATTGTTGTAAGCGGCACACTTGTTGATTAAAATATCCAAGTTGTCGTCCATCTTTTATCTTGGTAAACCCTTTCTTTCATCTAATTGCTGTAAGTGGCAAGCCTCTGGATTATTTACGTCCATGCCACTGTCCCTCTCTTAGCATGAGAAATTCCTAAGGAAAAATGGCATTGCTCTAAACTGAGTTAAAGTTTTCTCCTTCAGGATAACACCCCTGTAAAGGAAATTATGGCATTACTGGATTCTCATATCCCAGTTAAAGTAATCCTCCTTTATAAACAGTCACCCAACAACTGCGATAAACAGACGAGATGTCTCCCTTTAGAGACGACAAGTTCTCTCTCAGTCAAACCTTTTAGCTTCAATCTTGGGCTTTGAACAAGACACAAATAAACCTTTTAGCTTCAATCTTGGGCTTTGAACAAGACACCAAAATATCTTTTTCCTCCCTTAGAATAGGAGGAACTACGATTGCTCTGATTTCCCTGTTTCGTTTAAACAGGAATACGTAGGCATAAGATTGCGAAATCTTAGCGAGCATACTAATCAAAAACTCTAGGTCCAGTACCTTCATACCAATCAAAACTTAGGTCCAGTACCTTACCAAAAACATCGGAAAAACTCGAACATCAATAAAAACTCACACTCTCTCTCATACTTTCCCAAGAAACTTTCCCAACCCATTAGCGGATAAACACCATCAAGTACAAAGCGAAACCTAAAGCTAACATCCTGTGGATAACCACATATAGGATGGGTAATTGACACCTTCAAGGTTCAAAAACTAGAAGATTTAAGAGGGTTGGCAAGGATGATTACCAAACCTGATGCTTTCAGAGCTAAGTACGGAGGACTGCTGTCTCTGTTAAGGGTTCATGTAATTGAAGGAATACTGTCTACTCTGATTCAGTTCTACGATCCGGTCTATCACTGTTTCACATTCCCGGATTATCAACTGGCACCAACACTGGAGGAGTATTCTCACCTGACTGATTTACCCATCACTGACCAAGCTCCCTTTTTTGGACTGGAAGAAATTCCAAAGGATCAAACCATTGCAAGAGCAATCTATTTGGACGAGTCAGAAGTCAGGACTCACATGACCATTAAGGGTGGAATCCAAGGTTTACCAGCCATGTTTTTGATAAATAAAGCCTTGTACTTTGCTAGTATCGGGAACGTAACTGCTTTCGAGAGCATCTTTGTTCTGCTCACCTAAGGGTTATTTCTGTTACCCAACATTGATAACTTCGTCGATACCAATACCATTAAGATATTTCTGATTGGAAACCCTGTACCAACTCTGCTCGCAGACGCTTATCATTCTGTACACTTAAGGAATTTGTACAGCAGAGGAATAATCATATGCTGTGTACCCCTGCTATACAAATGGTTCAATTTCCATCTACCAAAGTCTATTGCTTTTTGGGATTATAAGAGTACTCTGCGTTGGTCACAGAGAATCATGTCTCTTACTAACTCTGACATAGATTGGTACAATCGGATCTATGATGGGATAAGAATCATTGACCGTTGTGGAAACTTCCCTAATGTACCCCTCATAGGAACTAAAGGAGGAATCAGATATCATCCAGTTTTAGTTCGTCGTCAACTCGGATACCCGATGAGACATGTACCGCGTAATGTTCATCTGGAAGGTCTTTTCTTTAAGGAAGGAGAAAATGATAGGGCACTAAAGACAAAAATAGTGCATGCCGGGAAACATGTTCACATGAAAGGAAGAGAGTTTCTTGGAAAACCAGACTGTGTCTCTGTGGAACCTTGTCTCCACTGGGTACAAACTAGATCCCTCAAGTTGAGGATGCCTTACCCTTGTCAAGAAATTTTTCCGTTAAAGGAATTTGTCCTTTATTTTATGTCTGATAAGGAAAAACTCCAGGTCACTCTCAACAAAGTTCAGCGGGAAAAGAAATCTTGGAAGAACAAGTACCGCATTCTCAATGTAGAGTGTACCAAAATAAAGCAATTGTTAAAAGAAAAAGATGCTCTGATCGAGATTTTAGAGCAACATGCTGTAGAGAATCAAGAAGCCCAAAGGAATTTGCTCGCTCCTTTCACTTGGCAAAAGGATGATAACTCGACAACGGCTCAAGAGCCCCGGTCAAAGAAAAGGAAAATACCAGAACCAGCACCTGAGCCCTCCTCAGAGAGGACTCAGGATCCATAAGCTTAGACATTTCCTTTTTCACCACTTTGTAAATTACTGTATTTCCATTTCTGCAATCTTTAAATTCAATAAAACGGGGTTTCTCCACTGTATGATATTTGCAATCCAATTGTTAAAGTTTCTTTTGATTAAAAAAATTTTAATATATAATCATTGCATATCATTCATCATTCTCACATAACACATTCTTCTTCCCTATGAATCTCATGTTTGTGTCTCGATTCTAGAGTCAAATTGTCTCATTCAAACAATACTCGGGCCAATCGACAAAAGAAAGTGGATGGTCTCGATTCAAAATGACATGCAATCTCTGGCAGCAGCTAAGATACAACAACAAAGGACTGTGATCTCAGAGATCACATCTACGGCCATAGTGGAAAAATATGATCCTCGATACAACATGCCTAAAGATCGTCCTTGAGGCATACCACTCAACTATATCCCAGAAGGATATATTCCACCGATCATGGAAGATTCGGAAACTGCAGCAGGAACCGTTGCGCCTGAAGGTTACAAACTTCGGGAAAGCGAAGATGTGAGGGGCATGACAGCAACTCTTGAAGGTTACCAACTTCGGGATAGGGAAGCACCAAGAGTCACTGCCGTAATGACTATACCACCACCAGTGGTACACAAATAATTTTGGGTGGAAACGAAAACATCTACGACAGGATGAATGAGTTCCAGGAGTAATTCCTGGAGATTCAGAAGGAACTGCATGCCATTTGCGGTCAGGATTTATTCGGAAAGGACGCCGCAGACCTCTGTCTGGTCCCTAATGTGAAAATCCTGCACAAATTCAAGGTGCCCGAATTTGAAAAATAGAAGGGCAACTCTTGCCCTCAAAGTCATTTGGTGATGTACGCTCGGAAGATGTCAACTCATATAGAAAACCAACAGCTACTGATCCACTACTTCCAAGATAGTCTAACCGGTGCCGCACTCAAATGGTACATGGGTTTAAATCGCACTAAGATCGTCACTTTCAGAGATCTTGGCGCTGCCTTTGTTCAGCAGTATAAGTATAACCTGGACATGGCACCAGACAGAGATCAACTCAGAGCAATGTCGCAAAAGGACAAGGAAACCTTTAAGGAATATGCTTAGAGATGGCGTGAAATTGCCACCCAGATTTGTCCACCTCTTGAGGAAAAAGAGATGACAAAAATATTTTTGAAAACCTTGAGCTCATTCTACTACGACCGAATGGTCGCCAGTGCGCCCAGTGACTTTACTGAAATGGTGAATATGGAAGTACGCATTGAAGAAGCATTCCGAGAAGGACGTCTGGTCAAAGATGCTGGACCATCAAGTAGTACCAAAAGATATGGTAGTGCTTTCCCTAAGAAAAAAGAGCAAGATATTGGTAATATCTCTCTCGGAAAGCAAAGGCGACGGTACCAACCAATAGTAGCTATAACTCCTGCTATTAACCCTGCGCCTGTCCTAACGTATCAACCTCAGGTTGCTCAGAGCCAACTGAATCAACAACAATATCAACAAAGGACACAACAGCCTCTTCAGCAGGCTCGTCCTTAGTACAACAACAACCGTACAACACGACCACCAGGGTTCGACCCTATACCGATGTTGTACACAGAACTGTTTCCACTACTAATGGTCAAGGGGCACGTCCAAACCAGGTCTCCTCTTACAATACCGGAGAAGCCGCCTTTTTTGTTCAAGGCGGATCAGACTTACCCTTATCATCAAGGAGGACCAGGGCATAACATAGAAAACTGTCTCAACTTTAAGTCCAATGTACAGAAGCTTGTCAGGAACGGGGTCCTATCCTTCAAGGATACAAATCCAAATGTTCAGACGAACCCATTGCCTCAACACGAGAAAGCTGTGGTAAATTTGATAGAGGAAGAGTCTAAACATAGCTATCAAATTCATGATGTACTCCTGTTGAAAACCAACCTGGTCAAAATGCATTGCAAACAGAGCGGATACGGTTATGTACCGTCTCATAACTATCACCAGTGTGATATATACTCTAAAGACAATCAGGGATGTTCTGTGGTGCAGTCAGCTCTATAGGAACAGATAGATCTCGGATGGATCCAAGATCACCGAATTCGTGAGGTCAAAATGACTTATGCAAATTCCAACATCATCCAAAACCACGACATCCGTGAGATGAATGTCAACTTGGTGGCAATGTGTGGCAATGCACTCAAGGCAAAGACAACATCATGATCTGCCACCACACAACTATGAGCGCTGTAGAGTTTGCTCATAAAACAACCAAGGATGCTACCTTGTATGGTCAGCTCTTAAAAATCAGTTGGACCGAAAATAGATTCGACCATGTTCAAGTTCTGGTTTGATCAATGTAATGCAAGATTATCTTCCTGATCAAAGCAAAGACGTTGTCTTAATCTCTAAACATGAAATGGCTAAAGATATGTGCGCCATAATCCCTCTACTCCATGAATCAAGAGTTCCTCTTGATAGTGGAAAGATTCTTAACCTCGAACCAATTGAGGCCGGATACGATGGTCATAAGAATCAAAAGGCTCCTGTGGTTATCTATTTACCAGGACCAGTACCGTACAAATCCGATAAGGCTATCCCTTATAAATACGGTGCAACAACAATTGAGAATGGATAGGAAACTCCATTACCCTCCGTCGTGAATATTGCAGACATCAGTCGAGTAACACGGAGCAGTCGAATCTTCAACCGAGGAGTTGGAGAACCCACTAGAGAAAAGGAACCTCAAACAGAAGTTCCTAATCAACTAGTCGGTCAATCTAGTGATCCCGGCCTTTCAAAGAACAATGATGAGATGCCGAAGCTCATCCAGAAGAGTGAATACAACATTATTGATAAAATGTTGCAAACTCCTTCAAGAATCTCTGTGCTATCTCTTTTACTCAGTTCCGAAGCTCACAGGGAGGCTCTACAAAAAGTTTTAGAGCAAGCCTTTATGGAACAAGATGTGACAATAAGACAATTTGACAGCATCATCTCCAACATCACTTCCTGCAACAACTTAGGGTTCAAGGATGAGGAACTACCAGAAGAGGGCCAGAATCATAACATGGTACTAAATATTACAGTCAACTTCCAAGACGATGCTTTAGCCAGCATACTGGTAAACACTGAATCAGCTCTGAATGTGATGCCAAAATCTACTCTAATGCGACTATCATTTCAAGGATCTTCGATGAGAGGCAGCGAGGTCATCGTCAAAGCATTTGACGGATCCCGAAAAATAGTTATTGGCGAAGTTGACCTTCCCATAACTATCGGTCCTCACACTTTCTAAGTCACTTTCCAGGTCATGGACATCCGGGCAGCATACAGTTGTTTGTTAGGAAGACCTTGGATACACGAGGCTGGGTCAGTCACTTCGACTCTTCACCAGAAGTTGAAGTTAGTCAAGAATGAAAAACTAGTCACAGTCTGTGGAAAGCAAGCCTTGATCGTGAGAAATTATCATCGTCCACTTGTGTAGAACCAGAGGAGTTCGTTGGAACTCAGTTCCAAGCACTCTTGGTAAGCAATGAGAATCAATCAGAAAGAGGGACGTCAATTTCCTCATAATAAAGATGCTCTCGAAGTGATCAAAAGTAATAATGCAAAAGTATGGGGATAGCTTGTCATTCCTACTGATAACAAAACAAAGAAGGGTCTTGGATTTTCTTCAACCTGTACCCAGACTGCTACTAACGATGAAAGTCTTCATCCCATTCAGAATTTCTTCCACAGTGGAGGTTTCTTGCACCCGGTGTCTCAAGAAGTGAATACCATCAACGAGGGTGATTCCTCTGATACAGATGAAGAATGGAAGTCTTATCTTAACGAGGAAGGTTATATGTCTCAGGGGGAGGTGCCTGCGCCAATTTGCTATCCCGCACAGAGTCCGAGATATATACCGAGGTCAGATGTCAAGATGATATACAGAGATTATGATCCGGAAGGATGTCGTGCTCCACCAAACTCATTAGAGGAGGACATTCTGATGAAAGACAACTTTCACCATGACTATTACGGCCCAATGGATGGCCTGCCTATCTGGCAGCCGTACCCGGGAGACTTGGGGCAAAAGAGTGAGCCCAACGATGCATATCAACTGAAAATCATTGAAAAGAATACCTGCGTCCCCACCAAATCATGGGATCATTACTCAAGGCATTCACAAAATATCCAGTACGACGATGAATTTGCAAAGATTTCAGGATAAGAGTTCATCAACTACGCTTTTCCTAAGGTCAACGTCATCGAAAGGGATGACTCTTCCCGTTCCAAAGAAGTGTGGGACACCTGAGGACAACCGAGTGGCAAGTACGACTTCATGGTCAAGTACACCGATCCTGAAAGCTCTCGTATTAGGCTCGAAGACATCTAGCGCACTATATGGGGAGATCCACTTGAGAGTGCAACCACTGTGCAAGATATAACAGAAGAATCCTCCTACGACAACTCTGCCTGGGAGACAGATTCCAACGATCCGACTCCACCAGAAATCAGCGTTATTTCTGAAGACAAATCAAGAAGGAAGGTACCAAACTTTGTGATTCACCGAAGAGTTCGCCGCCAATGGGTTGTTGTCGATGTCCCGAAAGTTGTCCATAAGTCTAAGTAATTGATGTCTTTGTTTTAACCTTTCACCTTGCCCTGGTGAAACAGATGTTTTTATAGGGCTCACTTTCTGTAAATGTTTCTCTTCGCTTTTCCCTAAGCAACAGAGTTTTGTTTTATAGGGCTGTAGTTTCAAGAATCGACAAAATCATAAATAAAATAACGTCGTTCTGTAATTTCCGCATTTATTGTTGTTTTCTCTTTTCGCTTTTTCAGAAAATGGTAATCCTAAAAACAACTCGAATAATAAAAACAAGAAATTTTAAAAAAATAAACTGCACACACTCTTGCATTCTCTCTATCTCTTCTAAAAACAATCATCACGTCATGCAGATTGCTTGTTTTAAACCTCATTGAAACATACGATCCAATGCCTTCTCCCAACTTTGAATTCCTGGTATTTGAGGCTGAAGAAGAAAATGACGAAGAAATTCCAGAAGAGATCTCTGGATTACTCAGACAAGAGGAAAGGTCCATTGAACCTCATAAAGAGCCGCTGGAAACGGTAAACTTGGGTTCAGAAGAAGAGAAAAAAAGTCAAGATTGGGGCATTGCTCAGTCCAACTGTCAAAGAAAGTTTGATAAAGTTTCTCAAAGAATTTACCGATGTATTCACTTGGTCGTATCAGGATATGCCAGGGTTGGATACCGACATCGTGGAACATCATCTACCTTTAAGATCGGAGTGTCCTCCGGTGAAACAAAGACTGAGACGGACTTACCCAGATATGGCCATCAAAATCAAAGAGGAAATGCAGAAACAGATTGACGCGGGTTTCCTCGCCGCCTCACAATATCCTCAATGGCTAGCCAACATAGTACCAGTTCCAAAAAAGGACGGAAAGGTCAGAATGTGTGTAGACTACAGGGATCTGAACAAAGCCAGTCCAAAGGATGACTTTCCCTTACCACACATTGACATGCTGGTAGACAGTACATCAAAGTTCAAAGTCTTCTCCTTCATGGATGGATTCTCGGGCTATAATCAAATCAAAATGGTGCCGGAAGACATGGAGAAAACTTCATTCATCACCCCATCGGGCACTTTTTGTTACAAGTTAATGTCGTTCGGTCTGAAGAACACCGGGGCAACCTATCAAAGGGCCATGGCTACTCTGTTTCACGACATGATACACAAAGAAATCGAGGTATATGTCGGTGATATAATTGCCAAATCTAAAACAGAAGAGGAGCATGTGACCCACCTGTTCAAACTATTCGAGCGTCTGAGAAAGTACAAACTCTTCTTGAATCCCAATAAATGCACATTAGGTGTCCGTTCAGGAAAACTGCTAGGGTTCATCGTCAGCCAGAAAGGAATTGAGGTTGATCCTGACAAAGTCAAGGCCATTCAAGAGATGCCTTCTCCAAAGACTGAAAAACAAGTTAGAGGATTCCTGGGAAGTTTGAATTACATTTCCAGATTTATATTCCTCATGACCGCGACATGTGCGCCGATTTTTAAATTACTCAAAAAGGATCAGGACTGCCTATGGACAAAAGACTGCCAAACCTCCTCTGACAGTATCAAGGAATACCTATTGAACCCATTGATTCTATCTCCTACAGTGGAGGGAAGACCACTAATCATATACCTAACAGACTTGGAAGACTCCATGGGCTGTGTACTTGGCCAACAAGACGAAACCAAAAGGAAAGAGTCTGCCATCTATTATTTGAGCAGACAATTCACCGACTTTGAGACTCGGTACACTATGCTTGAGAAAACTTGTTGTGCTCTAGCTTGGGCAGCCAAATGTCTTCGCTAGTATATGATTCATCACACTACTTGGTTAATCTCCGAAATGGATCCAATCAAGTATGTCTTTGAAAAACCTGCTCTCACGGGAATGATAACCTGTTAACAGATGTTGTTATCAGAATACGACATCGAGTACCATGCTTAGAAATCCGTCAAAGGAAGTGTTTTAGTCGATCATTTGGCTCATCAATCGATTGACGATCAAGAATCAGTCGAATTTGACTTCCCAGACGAAGATGTCATGTACTTTAAAATGAAAGGCTGCGATTAACCGCTACCTAGTGAAGGGCCAGAACCAGGTTCCCAATGGGGACTAATCTTTGATGGAGCTGTCAATCATTATGGAAACGGAATTGGGGCAATCATCATAACACCTCAGGGCACCCACATTCCTTTCACCGCCCGATTAACATTCAAGTGTACCAACAACGAGGCTGAATACGAAGCTTGTATCATGGGTCTCGAAGAAGCGATTGACTTGAGAATTAAGAACTTGGATGTGGATGGAGACTCAGCCCTGGTTATCAATCAGTTCAAAAGAGATTGGAATACATACCAATCAGGACTGATTCCTTACAAAGACTATGCGAGAAGATTGTTACCATTCTTCAACAGAGTCGAGTTTCATCATATCCCTCGTGAAGAGAATCACATGGCTGATGCATTAGCCACTCTCTCTTCCATGATTAGTATAGGTCAATGGAATGACATACCTATGATTGACATAATGCGCCATGATCGGCCCACTTACATCTTCGCAATTGAAGCATTCATAGACGACAAACCTTGGTATCACGATATCAAATGCTTTATTCAGAAACAAGAGTACCCACCTGGGGCATCCAGAAAAGACAGAAAGACCCTCAGAAGATTGGCAGGTAATTTCTTCCTGAGCGGTGATACACTCTATAAGAGAAATTTTGACATGGTCTTGCTTCGATGTGTAGACAGACCAGAAGCAAACATGCGGATGAAAGAAATTCATGAAGGATCCTTTGGCACACATGCAAACGGACGCACGATGGCTAGAAAAATTCTGAGGGCAAGTTACTATTGGTTGACCATGGAATCCGATTGCTACA
This sequence comes from Lathyrus tuberosus, assembly GCA_022829125.1. Taxonomy (NCBI): domain Eukaryota; kingdom Viridiplantae; phylum Streptophyta; class Magnoliopsida; order Fabales; family Fabaceae; genus Lathyrus; species Lathyrus tuberosus. The sequence goes on from JALAZF010000086.1 coordinate 8,291,035, forward strand.
AGTACATAAGGAGATGTCACAAGTGTTAGATATACTCAGACAAAATCCATGTACCGCCACCACATCTCAAAGTTCTTTCTTCCCCATGGCCTTTTTCCATATGGGGAATCGCCATGATTGGCATGATCGAACCCAAGGCTTCAAACAGACATCGGTTCATCCTAGTAGCTGTTGATTACTTCACCAAGTGGGTCAAAGCAGCGTCATACACCAATGTAACCCGATAAGTGGTGGTCCGATTTATCAAGAACAATATCATCTGTCGTTATGGTGTTCCAAGCCAGATCATTACTAATAATGGATCTAACTTGAATAACAAGATGATGAAAGAGTTGTGCACTGAGTTCAAGATCGAACACGATAACTCATCTCCCTACCGAACCAAGATGAACAGAGCGGTAGAAGAAGCTAACAAGAACATTAAGAAGATCGTTCAAAAGATGGTTGTAACCTACAAAGATTGGCACGAGATGCTACCCTTTTCCCTTCACGGTTATCGCACATCTGTCTGCACTTCAACAGGGGCAACCCCTTTCTCTCTAGTATATGGCATGGAAGCAGTTCTCCCCAAAGAAGTAGAGATCCCATCGATCCGAGTATTGATGGAAACTAAGCTAACAGTGGCTGAATGGTGTCAAAGTCGACACGATGAACTAAACCTAATCGAAGAAAAATGAATAATGGCATTATGCCATGGTCAGTTGTATCAACAAAGAATGAAGAAGGCATTCGACTAAAGGGTTTGACCCCATGTCTTCAGAAAAGGAGATCACGTGCTCAAAAAGATACAATCATTCTTCACTGATTCTCGGGGCAAATGGACTTCGAATTACGATGGCCCCTATGTGGTCAAGAAAGCTTTCTCAGGAGGCGCCTTGAGACTCGCAACCATGGATGGAGAAGAATTTGCCTACCCCACAAATGTTGACGTAGTCAAGAAATACTTCGCCTAAATAAAAAAACGTCTCGGTGGATTGAAAACCCGAAAGGGAGGTCCAAGCAAAAATTAGGGACATAAGCAAAAAAATCATCCCGATGGATTGGAAATCTCAAAGTACAATCCAGGCAAAAGTTAGGGATTCATGGCAAGTAACTATATCCAACAAAGGGGCAAATCCCCCAGCAACAGTCATGCCATCCATCACGAAAACTCCAGTCGAGTCATCTTCGACAGAAGCTCAGGATGTCCAGAATTCAAAGTTGGTAGAAGGAATACAGTCGTTATGTTTCAATGTAGCCCTTTTCCCTTTAATTACCATTTTCTAACTTTGTAAATACTATATGGAATCACGCGTTTGGCTGATTTCCATCCTATCAATAAAATTTGAGCCTTAGTGCTTTTGTTTGCAATTCTTATTTGTTTTAGCTTTACAGAACAACATTTTAACATGATTAACGATTCTTGAAATAAAACAAAAATGAATTTACTTGTCAAATTTTTCTGCTTTTAAAATAAAGATGGCAATTCTTTTGACTGTTGAACATCGAAAGAACATCGATTGCTTCTCCAAGGGCAATTAAGCTTCAAAGTGCAGAATCAAAGTACTCCTTCTAAACCAGTACGCCTGAATGAAGGATCAACTGTATCAGATGTGATTTTCCCATCTGATATCCCCGGCAGAGTTCTTACCTCCTAAGTCTGACCAATGTTTTTCCCCGCGGGAACTACTTTTTCCTAAGCAAGGCAGAATTGCTATCTTGAACCAGTGATACTTTTCATCCCCTGCAGTGGCCGAGTATCCAGTCATGTTCATCCAGTTAGCATAAATATACATACATCATTCATTATTGATTCATATACATATTTATATTGCATCACTATCACTCTAGTCGGTCTTATCCCCTAGGGATAAAAGTCCTCTCAATCGAGTTGCCAGTTTTTTACTTGTTAGGAAATGTTTTTCTAAACCATCTCTCTTCCCTGATTTATTTCTGGATTGGAGACGGTCCTTGACCACTTTGATAACTTGAACCTCTGAAAGACAAAAAGACCTTCGTCAAACGTCACTCTTCACCATTGAAGATGATATCTTCGCTTTCCCAGATTAAGGTAAATCCCCAGAGAAAGCCTCGCAATTAAAAACTCTCAGCAACACATTGATTTTTCTCTCCAAGAGAGTCAATGTTAATGAAGTCATCAGCACCTCAAAATTGGATTGCATCACATGGCATTTCTCCGAGAAGATCTCGGGGAAAAGTATGATGTAATATCCCCAAGCAGGAAACAGGCTCTCAAGAGACTCGCTTTCCCCAGTAGAGTCAACAAATGCCGTCTCCAACAGAGAAGTTTGTACAACTCTACAACTCAGACGAATGGGTTCCCTAGCAAGTTTGACATCAAAACTTTTTCCCATCAAATGGCATCTCCCCAGGAAAATTCAGCGAGAAGTTTTAGGAAAACCACTACCAATAGCGTCCCTTGTCAAGAAAGTTTATTAACAAAAGAAGCTGAGACCAGTTCCGTGGCTGAAGACCCGGATCGAGGGGAAGTTTATATCTGAAACTGAGACCAGTTCCATGGCTGAAGACCCGGATCGAGGGGAAGTTTATATCAGAAATTGAGACCAGTTCCTTGGCTAAAGACCAGGATCGATGGGAAGTTTATTGACAAAAGAAACTGAGACTAATTCCTTGGCTGAAGACCAGGATCGAGGGGAAGTTTATTTCAGAAATTGAGACCAGTTCCGTGGCTGAAGACCCAGATCGAGGGGAAGTTTATATCAGAAACTGAGACCAGTTCCATTGCTGAAGACCAGGATCGAGGGGAAGTTTATTTCAGAAACTGAGACCAGTTCCTTGGCTGTAAACTAGGATTAAGGGGAAGTTCACATAAGAATCTGAGACAAGTTCCTTGGCTGAAAACCAGGATCGAGGGGAAGTATATTGACAAAAGGAACTTATACCAGTTCCTTGGCTGAAGACAGGGATCGAAGGGAAGTTTCACCCTTTTCTAAGTATCATTGCTTAGCAAAAGAAGATGGATGAGCAAGCGGCCATTCATAACCACCGTCAAAATTTCGGGTATTCTGATATTTAATCATCTTACACCCCGAATGCCCGAATACCTTCGCCATTCACACCTTCGGGTCCAAGAAGATTAAATAGGGGCATCTGTCATACCCCAAATTTTGACCACCAGGATTTCCCATCATCGTGCAAATCATCATCACAATATGGATGAACCATCATGCCTCATCAATCTCCTCAAAGATGGTTGAGCATTCACTACAATCATAAATTAGGGTTTTGAGCCCTCTTAGAGCATTTAGACAAGGATCAATCAAGAATTGACATGATCTTCAACTTTGTCATACCCCAAATTTTGACCACTTCCCATCATTGTGCAAATCATCATCACAATATGGATGAACCATCATTGAACCTAGAATTGCCAAAATAGGGACAAGACTCCAATTTTGGATTGGAGCATTCAATGGAAACATCAAGGTGGTATGGACTGAGCTCTTAGCAACTGAATTCAGTCAAGACTTATCCAAGACCAAGGAAACCAGCAGCCTGTGCCCTTACCTCTAGTCAATGGCTAGAGGAGACTTGGATTTTCATTTGCCAACATTGGCCAAACCTACTTAGCAGTTTCCATTCACTATTCCTTGCAAAACAAACTTGCTCTACTATAAATAGAGCTCAATTGTGATCAGTTTGAGTACACCAAAGCCATCAAACAGATGCTTTCCTCAAAATCTCTTCTTTCACTCCAATTTTGCCTTCTAAGGCAAGTCACTATCTGGTTTTGAGTTTGAGAGCTTTTCCAATCACACCAATCACACACACACCTCATATACATCACATATGAGCTGATTAAACACTTAAACAACAACTGGAACACTGATTTCTCAAAATCACCAGTCAATTGCTCAAGGTTTTAACTAAGTTGCAGTTGAGATGCCATGAAGTGATCCAGCCAACTTCAATCAAGTCCAAGCATTCAAACACACTCCATAGGGTGTAGGGAAGTTGTTCAGATCATCACAACTCATATGTAACACCTCCAACACAAATCACGATCACCAGCTGCAAGTGGTAAGCATGAGCTCTTCTAACTCTATGATCCATGCAATTTTTGCTGCACAATAATTTAGCCATATGTTCATAATCATGCATGGAATGTTTCCCCTCAATTAATTGCATTGTTTGAATCGTGTATCAAAAATCCCAGCCTTCATGCAGAATCTTGGGTTCTTGAGGGTTGTTCATGATTTCTTGTTTTATGTTTAATTTAAATGAAATTAATTGTCATAGACATGATCGTGAGGTTGAAACGAGTTGATTGGTATGTGGATTGCATGATATGATTAAGTATTCAGTGAGATTGGATAGAAAATGCAAATCTGGGAAACTCAGAACACGCGCGTGTTCTTGCCCTTGTTCTTGGCGCCATTTTCCAACATTTGAATATTTGAATTTTGTGATTTTTATTTAATTGATTCAAAAATTAATTTCTCTCTGAATTTTAATGATTTTGAGTTGATTCTTTTTTTAATAATTCACAAAAATGTTAAAATATTTTATTTTCCCGAAAAATCCCAAAAATATTATTTATTTCATATAATTGATATTTTTGTAAAGAATTAATATTTTAATTATTTTTGACATTTAAAATATTTTTTTCCTCTTGATTTTGTAAACATTAATGACTTCTAATTATTTTGTAGGTTAATACTTGATTTTTGAAGCATTAATCCAAGATCATAATTTGTTTCCCACATGTTAAACAATTTTTTATCATTTTAATTGAATTTTTATTCAATTAAAATACATTTTGGAAATAAATTAGGGTTTTTGATTAATTCAACCCTCACAAATCATTTTCAAACACCTTTTGGGCCTCTATTAGAGTGTAAGACCCAACCCACTTGTACAGAAATATTTTGGGCCTCACTTATTGTATAAGTCCCTCTGTATATTTTTAAATTCGGCACGATCGTCACCAGTTTAAAAATAAACCATCTGGGTCTCTCCTTGACCTATAAGCCCCATTCAAAACTTTTGGGCCTCTATTAGAATGTAAGACCCAACCCCCTTTTAACCAAAAACAACTTTGGGCCTCAGATATTGTATAAGCCCCTTTGCGTTAAAAGAGAATCTCGGCGCGATCGCCATTTTAAACGAAAAATCATCTGGGCCTACCCTCGTGTTATAAGCCCCACTCTTTTTTCTTTAAAACTTTTTGGGCCTCTTGAGAGAGTGTAAGACCCAAATCCCTTTGTACAGAAAACAATTTTTGGGCCACAATCACTTGTATAAGTCCCTCTGTACAAATTCAAACAGTGCGCTCACTGATAAAACCCTGGGCCTCTCCTTGAGCTGTAAGCCCCAAATATTTCTTTTTCAAAGCACTTTCTCCTTTGATTTTGAATATACTGTTGTTTTCAATCTTTCTTTGTTGAACAACTAACCAAACAATATGGAAGCTCTACAACCGAGTAAGTGCTTATATGCTTTCATTTACCGCTTTCATATATATATATATATAACTGTATTGTGGGGCTGTTTCGCTGTAAGTCTTCTTTCATAAACTCATATCAACTGTGTAATAATAGTATAGATATTTAGAGTTTCCCCGGCAACTACGTCTAGCATTAAGCCCGTTGATCACTCTTAAATAGTCAAAACTAGATCCCCATAGGATTACCAGACACAGTCTTCCCTCCTCTTGGGGTTAAACAATATGGAGATATAAAAGGCAGCATTCTCGATGAACACTTTCATAGACTATCGCTCGTAGAAGTTATCAAAGAAACTCTATTCCCCAGAGATGATCTTTTCTCCGTGAATGGCATCTCTTGAGTTTCTTCCAAATTCTCGAACTTTCCTGGCTTGATCTATTCTTTGTGAATAGTCTGTCTTGAATTTCTCGGGGTTTGGGGACCCACAGGCTTTTTAAAAGCACTTGTCAAGAAACTCTATTCCCCAGAGATGATCTTTTCTCCGTGAATGGCATCTCTTGAGTTTCTTCCAAATTCTCGAACTTTCCTGGTTTGATCCATTCCTCGTGAATGGCCTGTCTTGAATTTCTCGGGGTTTGGGGACCCAGCAGCTTCTTAAAAGCATCGGCCTCCTCTTGGGCATTGTTCAAGGACCCACAGGCTTCCTAAAAGCATCCCCGCCTCCTCTTGGACGTTGTACAAGGACCCGTCGGCTTCTTAGAAGTATTCACAGCCTCCTCTTAGGCTTCATATGATGATTCTTCCTCCGGGAATGATAGCCTTCTCTTGGGCTTCATACAAGGACCTCTCGGCTTCTTAAAAGTTTCCAGCCTCCTCTTGGGCTTCGTACAAATTGTCCCGACGACCTCCTAGAGGTATAGGAACAGAACTTAGTCATCTTTATAGAACAGTCCTTTCAAAGAGTTTACTACTGTTTCTCAAAGCATAGTACAAAAGATGAAACTCTAGACACGGACAGTCTAATCTCCTTGAGTCTCAAAGACATTCTCAAGTGACCCCTTCTTTAAATAGGAAGAAAACCCGTAGACTAGGAGAGTCTCAATACCCTTTGGATTTCCCACTTCCTTAAAGAACAGGAAATATCCCTGATCCTCAAATCAAAATCCCTGAGTGCCAATATTACTCATATAAGAACTGATTTTCTCTTTAAATCAGCATATTGGACCTGTCACTCAACTGAAACAGTAACCATAGCCTCCTCTTGGGCTTTGTACAATGATTCTCCCCAGCGGAGCTAACAATTTTAGCCTCCATCTCGGGCTTCGTACGAGATACCAGAGACTCCCTCGTTGAGTCAATCACCCATTTCGCCTCTATCTCGGGCTTTGTACGAGATATAAAAACTCTCTTGTTGAGTCAAATGGCCTCCATCTCGGGCTTTATACGAGATACCAAAAGATTCCCTCGTTGAGTCAAAACCTTTTAGCCTCTCTCTCGGGCTTTGTACGAGACACATATTAGCCTCCTCTTAGGCTTTGTATAAGAAAACCACTGGTTGATCCAATCAACCTTTTAGCATCAAAGTTATGCCTCGTTCATAGTACACAAACATCAACAACTCCTTTCCCTTCATCTAATTGTTGTAAGCGGCAAGCCTCTGGATCATCTACATCCATGCCACTGTCCCTCTTTTAGCATGATAAATTCCTAAGGAAAGATAGCATTGCTCTACACTGAGTTAAAGTCCTTCTCCTTCAGGTTGGAAATCCCCTATAAAGGAAATTATGGCATTGTCGGATTCACATATCCCGGTTAAAGTAATTCTCCTTTATAAACAGTTATGAGAAACAAACCCCTTTTTAGAGATAACAAATTCTCTCTAAAGTTGAGACCTTTTAGCTTCATATCTTGTGCTTTGAACAAGATACAAATCTCCTTTCGCTTCACGTCTTAGGCTTTGAACAAGACACCAAAACAACCATTTCCTCCCATAGAATAGGAGGAACTACGAACGCTCTGATTTCCCTGTTTCGGTAAACGGGAATACGTAGGCATAAGATTGAAAGAAAATATCCTAGCGAGCACACTAAACAAAAACCCAAAATCCCATACTTCCACACATCCGTCCCAACCTCCCACCAATTGACCGAACACCACTTTTAAAAAAATACACCCAATAGAGACCCCGAATCTTTGTAGCATCTGTAAACCAATAGTTTTGACTGTTTAACCTCAGTTTGCAAGCAGGGTTAATTTGAGACATCTATTTCCCTTCCTTCATCAGCTTTAATATGGTAAAAAAAGAATCGAGCTGTAGATACCAAAGAGCGGTAGTGCTTCACAACCACGTCCAAAACCGCTCGCTACAGAAAAATGGCGACTCTGCTGGGGACATTACATCTTTGTAGTGAGATCTTGTTCTCTTCCCATCTATTAGGTGGAAACTTTAAAAGTGGCGCCCACCGTAGGGGCTCTTCTAACCACGGATTGGGACTTCCACCAGGGAACCCATTTTCTGTCAGGAACATAAGATTTGTAGCTTTTTAAAAGGTCTAGGACATTAAGACAAATATATATACTGCTTTTCCTAATTGATATATGTGTTTATTTTTCTGCTAATGGGAATGCGTGTGATGCCGCATGTGGAAAGATTGAGTATTCACTTAAGATAAGTGATGGCGACGAGGTCGACCATCAACCTCTGTGGAGGCTTCCCAATGCAACCCAATCCCTCTCATAGGCAATGGGCCGATTGTGACATCTGAGAAGCTGAGGAGCCAACCCTTTTGTAGTGCGGAAGCTATCGAAAATAGTTGTCACGCGATACTACCCTCATTTGAGGCTGATGATCTATTCTCGGTGAATAGCATTTACTCTAAGATTTCATACAGCTCGCTGGCGATCCACTTGCTATTTGTTATCCTGGGAGGAGCTGATGATTTTGAGTACAGGTACAAAAATCACCCTAGTATAAACCTTTGGGGATGGGTAGAACCTTGACTTCATGACAACGACCCTTTGACCCCATGTTTTTTCTATGTTTTTGTGTGCTGCATTCATGCATTCATTTAAAAAAACATTAAAACATTCAAAAAATTTCTCTTCTAGTCTCTCTATTTTTCAAATTAAACTAAGACTGTGATTGCAAATATCAGAGAAAAGGATTGCGCTAATGGATTTCGGTAGAAGGAGAACTCATAAGTACTCCTTCAGGATTCCAAAACTAGAGGATTTGAGAGGTTTGGCGAGAATGATCACAAACCAAGAGGCCTTCAGAGCCAAGTACGGAGGTATGCTACCTCTGTTAAGGGTCCATGTGATTGAGGGAATCATGGATGCGCTCGTTCAATTCTACGATCCGGTTTATCACTGCTTTACATTCCCGGATTACTAGTTAGCACCAACGCTGGAGGAATATTCTCATCTGATCAATTTACATATCACTGATCGAGCTCCATTTTCTGGACTGGAAGAAATTCCAAAGAATCAGACCATTACAAGAGCAATTCATTTGGACGAGTCTGAGGTCAGGACTCACATAACCACTAAGGGTGGCATACAAGGTTTGCCAGCCCAGTTTTTGACAAAGAAAGCCCTGTACTTCGCCAGTATCGGGAACGTGACTGCTTTCGAGAGCATCTTTTTTTTACTCACCTACGGGTTATTTCTGTTGCCCAACATTAATAACTTCGTCGATATCAACTCCATTAAGGTTTTTCTTATTGGAAACCCTGTGCCAACTTTACTCGCAGATGCATATCATTCTGTACACTTAGGGAATTTGTACAGTGGAGGGGAGATCACATGCTGTGTACCTCTGCTTTATAAATGGTTTATCTCCCATTTGCCCAAGTCTACTGCTCTTTGGGATCATAAGAGTGCCTTGCGCTGGTCGCAGAAGATCATATCTCTTACCAACTCTGACATAGATTGGTGTAATAGGATTTATGATGGGATCAGGATCATTGACCTGTGTGGAAACTTCCCCAACGTACCCCTTATAGGAACTAAGGGAGGAATCAACTATCATCCGATATTGGTTCGCCGTCAGTTTGGATACCCGATGAGACACGTCCCACGGAACGCTCATCTGGAAGGTCTTTTCTTCAAGGAAGGAGAAAGTGACAGAGCACTAAAGACGGAAATAGTGCACGCTTGGAAACATGTTCATAAGAAAGGATGGGAGTCTCAAGGAAAACCGGATTGTGTCTCGGGGGAGCCTTATCTCCACTGGGTACAAACTAGAGCTCTCAAGCTAAAGATGCCTTATCCTCGTTACGGAATTCTTCCGCCGAGGGAATCTGTCATGTACTTCATGACGGAAACTGAAAAGCTTCAGGTTACTCTCAACAAATTTCAACGGGAGAAGAGGTCTTGGAAGAACAAGTACCACACCCTCAACGTAGGGTGCATCAAAATACAACAACTGCTGAAAGATAAGGATGCTCTGATCGAGATTTTGGAGCAACATGCTGTAGAAAATCAGGATGACCAAAGGAATTTGCTCGCTCCTTTCACTTGGCAAAGGAATGACAACCCGACAACGGCTCAAGAGCCCAGGTAAAAGAAAAGGAAGATACCAGAATCAGCACCCGAGTTCTCTCGGGACCCATTAGCTTAGGTTTCTGTTTCTGCACTTTGTAATCCACTGTATTTTCGTTTCCGTAATCCTTTGAATTTCAATAAAAAGAGGTTTCCCCACTGTTTGATATTTGCAATCTAATTGTCAAAGTTTATTTTGATTAAACCAAAAAAACAATTAATATAATCATTGCATTCATCATTCTCACATCTCGTATTCTTCTTACCTACGAATCTCACGTTTGTGTCTCGGTTCTAGAGTCAAACTGTCTCATTCGTATAATACTCGGGCCAATCATCAGAAAAATATGGATGATCTTGAGGAAGAGAACAGAGAGTTGAAAGAAGAGATCGACGCTCTGAGAGAGGATATGAGAAAGCTTCGTAACGACATGCAAGCCATGGCAGAAGCTCAGTTACAAAGGACTGTGATCTCAGAGATCACCTCAGCACCCATAGTGGAGAAGTTTGATCCTAGGTATGAGATGCCGAAAGATCGTCCCTAGGGCATGCCTGTTAACTATATCCCGGAAGGATATGTTCCGCCGTTCACTAAAGATCAGGGAATCATAACAGAAGCCGTTGGGCCTGAAGGTTACAAACTTTGGGAAAGCAAAGATGCCAGGGGCATACTGAAGGCTCCTGAAGGTTACAAACTTCGGGAAACGCCAAGATTCACTGCCGTAGTCACAATACCACCCCCTGTGGTGCACACTGTCCCGGAAGGACAGATTCCACCGATCCCTTCTGATAAGAAGGAAACTATGTTCGATAGAATGGATGAATTCCAGGAACAGTTCTTGGAAATGCAGAAGGAACTGCAAGCCATTCGCGGTCAGGATCTATTTGGAAAAGACGCCGCAGACCTTTGTCTGGTCCCCAATGTGAAAGTTCCGCACAAATTTCAAGTGCCTGACTTTGAAAAGTACAAGGGTAACTCTTGCCCTCAGAGCCATCTGGTGATGTACGCTCAGCGAATGTCAGCTCAGACAGAGAATCAGTACCTACTGATTCACTACTTTCAGGATAGTTTAACTGGTGCCGCACTCAAATGGTACATGGGTTTAAACCGTGCTACGATTAGCACATTCAGAGATCTTGGTACTGCCTTCGTCCAACAATACAAATACAATTTGGACATGGCACCGAACAGAGATCAACTCAGATCAATGTCACAAAAGGACAAGGAAACCTTTAAGGAGTACGCTCAAAGATGGCGCGAAATTGCCGCTCAGATTTGTCCACCTCTTGAGGAATAAGAGATGACAAAGATCTTCTTAAAGACCTTAAGCTCATTTTACTATGACATAATGGTTGCCAGTGTGCCCAGTGACTTCACCGAGATGGTGAGCATGGGAGTTCGTCTTGAGGAAGGCGTCCGAGAAGGATGTTTGGCAAAAGACGCTGGACCATCAAGCAGTACAAAATGATACGGTAGTGCTCTCCCTAAGAAAAAAGAGCAGGATATTAGGAATATCTCTCTTGGAAAGCAAAGGCGATGTTATCAACCAGTAGCAGCTGTAATTCCTGCTATCAGCCCTGTGCCTATTCCTACGTATCAACCTCAGGTTGCACAGAGCCAACCTTATCAGCAAAGGACACAACAGCCTCTTCAGCAGGCTCGTCCTTCATATAACAAAAACTGTACAACACAACCATCAGGGTTTGATCCTATACCCATGTTGTACGCAGAACTATTTCTGTTACTACTGGCTAAGGGGCACATCCAGACTAAGTCTCCTCTTACAGTACCGGAAAATCTGCCTTTTTGGTTTAGGGTGGATCAAACATGCCCTTATCATCAAGGAGGATCAGGGCATAACATAGAGAATTGTCTCAATTTCAAATCCGACGTGCAAAAGCTTGTTAGGAGCGGGCTCTTATCTTTCAAAGATACGAATCCCAATGTTCTCACAAACCCGCTGCCTCAACATGAGAAAACTGCAGTCAATTTGATAGAGGGAGAGTCTAACAACGTTTATCAAATTCACGATGTACTCTTGTTGAAAACCAATTTGGTCAAGATGCATTGTAGACAGAGTGTGTACGGCCATGTGCCACCTCATAATTATCACCAGTGTGATGTTTGCTCTAAAAATAATCAAGGATGTTCTGTGGTGCAAACAGCTCTACCGGAACAGATGGATCTCAGATGGATCCAAGAGCACCGAGTTTGTGGAGTTAACATGGTCTATACGAACTCCAACGTCATTCAGAACCACGACATCTGTGCAATGAATGTCAACTTGGTATCGATTCACTCAAGGCAAAGCCAGTATCATAATCTACCATGACACGATTATAGTTCCTGTCTGACTTGCTCGGTAAACAAACAGGGATGCTCTTTCATACAAGAGGCCCTCCAGCGTCAGATGGATATTGGATGGATCCAAGACTACCATGATAGGAACCCTTATCAGATCAACATGGTTCAGATCTTCGATATTCGCGTGATGAATACCAACCTGGTAGAGTTACATGCTGAGCAGGTCCGACACGGATTCTTAATATCACACGACTATCAAAGCTGTAAAGCAGGTTGCGAAAATGATCGAGGTTGTACCCTTGTCCAGGAGGCACTTCAGCACTTGTTAAATCACTAGTGGATGCCAATCTATATGGATGAAGATACTTAGCAGATTAGTATCAATAACAGGAATCCCACTCGACGTCAAAGTCAGGATGTCCGATCTGTGGAAGCTAACCTAGTGAGGTTACATTGTATTCAAAGTGGGCGTGGCCAGGTGCCACCACACAACTATGAACGTTGTAGTGTCTGTTCGGAAAGTAACTAAGGGTGTTACCTTGTGAGAGCAACTCTTCAGGGTCAGGTGGATCGTGGAGAGATTCGCCCATATCCGGGTTCTGGACCCATCAACTGGACGCCGAACTACCTTGCCAATCAAGTCGAGGATGTTGTCACAATCTCTGGTCGTCACCAGACCAGGGATGTTTTTGCCATCATCCCTCTGCTTGACGAATCTAGAGCTCTCAACCGGGAACGGATCGAGATTACTTATAATGGTCAGAAAAATCAGAAGGTTCCCATAGTCATCTATCTGCCGGGACCACTACCGTATGAATCAACTAAGGCTATCCCTTACAAATACGGTGCAACGACAATTAAAAATGGAAAGGAAATTCCATTACCCTCCGTCGTGAATATTGCAGACATCAGTCGTGTAACACAGAGCGGTCGAATCTTCAACCGAGGAGTTGGAGAACCTAACAAGGAAAAGGAACTTCAGACAGAAGCTCCCGATCCATCAGTCAGTCAGTCCAGTAATCCCGACCTTTCAAAAAATAATGATGAGATGCTGAAGCTCATCTAAAGGAGTGAATATAATATTGTGGATCAGCTGTTACAGACTCCTTCAAAGATCTCGGTATTATCACTATTACACAGTTCAGAAGCCCACAGGGAGGCTCTACAGAAAGTCTTGGAGCAAGCCTTTGTGGAACAGGATGTAAAAATCAGACAGTTTGATAGCATTGTCTCTAACATCACTTCCTGCAATAATTTGGGATTTAGTGATGAGGAATTACCCGAAGAGGGTCGCCGTCATAACATGGCACTCAACATTACAGTTAACTGCCAGGACGATGCTTTAGCCAGCGTACTAGTAGACACAGGGTCAGCCCTGAATGTTATGCCGAAGTCCACTTTGATGCAATTATCATTCAAAGGCCCTTCGATGAGAATCAGCGAGGTCGTCGTCAAAGCATTCGACGGATCTAGAAAAACAGTTGTCGGCGAAGTTGATCTTCCCATAACTATCGGTCCTCACACTTTCCAAGTCACTTTCTAGGTCATGGACATCCGGGAAACATACAGTTGTTTATTAGGAAGACCTTGGATACATCAGGCTGGAGCGGTCACTTCGACCCTCCACCAAAAGCTAAAGTTCGTTCAGAACGATCAACTTGTCACAGTCTGTGGAGAACAGGCCTTGCTCGTGAGTAACTTATCATCATCTACTTGTGTAGAACCCGAGGAGGTTATTGGGACGCAGTTCTAAGAGCTGTCGGTCGGCAAGGACAATCAATCCCAAGGAGGAACCTCGATTTCCTCATACAAAGATGCTATCAAAGCGGTCAAGAGTACCGATATAACCGGATGGGGACAGCTTGTCATTCCTATTGACAATAAAACAAAGAAGGGTCTTGGTTTTTCTGCAACCTGTACCTGGACAGCTGCTAGCGATGAAAGTCTTCATCCCATTCAGGATTTCTTCCACAGTGGAGGTTTTCTTCACCCAGTCCCTCAAGCAGTCCATGCTATCAATGAGGAAGATCCCTCTGACACAGAGGAAGAATGGAAGTCCTATCTTAACGAGGACGATTATATGTCTCAGGAAGAGGTGCCTACGCCATTTTACTATCCCGCACAGATTCCGAGATTTATACCCAGATCAGACATCGAAATGATATACGGGGATTGTGATCCGGAAGGATGTCGTGCTCCGCCAAATTCATTAGAGGAAGAAACTCCGATGAAAGACAACTTTGACCACGACTACTATGGCCCAATGGATGGTCTGCCAATGTGGCAGCCTTACCCAGGAGACATGGGGCTAGAAAGTCAGCCGAACAATGAAAATCAGCTGACCGTCATTGAACAAAATACCTGTGTCCCCACCATTTCATGGGATCAACACTCAGGTCATTCAGAAACTACTCAACACGACAATGAATTTGCAACGTTTGTAGGACTTGAATTCATCAACTATGCTTTTCCCGAGGTCAACGTCATCGAGAGAGATGACTCCTCCAGTTCGAAAGAAGTGTGGGACACCTTGGGACAACCGAGTGGAAAGTACGACTATATGGTCAAATACACCGCTCCCGAAAGCTCTCGTATCAGGCTCGAAGACATCCAGCCAACTGGATGGGGAGATTTACCTGAGAGTACAAATACTATGCAAAATGCAACAGAGGAATCCTCCTACGATAACTCTGCCTGGGAGACAGATTCCAATGATCCCGCTCCACCAGAAATCAGCGTTATTTCTGAAGACAAATCAAGGAAGGTGCCAGACTTTGTGATTCACCGAGGAGTTCGCCGCCAATGGGTTGCTGTCGATGTTCCGAAGGTCGTTCGCCAATCAAAGTAATTGCCATCTTTAACCTTTCACCCTGCCCAGGTGAAACAGATGTTTTGATAGGGCTCACTTTCTGTAAATTTCCCTCTTCGCTTTGCCCAAAGCGACAGAGTTTTGTTTTATAGGGTTGTAGCTTCAAGGATCGACTTGTTTATTAATAAAATAACGTCGTTCTGTAATTTCCGCATTAATTGTTGTTTTCTCTTTTTGCTTTTTCAGAAAATGGTAATCCTAAAAAACAATTAAAAATAAAAATAAGCAGTAAAATAAATACACTGCACACACTTGCATTTTCTCTATCTCTTCTAAACACGAATCATCACGTCATGCAGATTGCTTGTTTTAAACCCCGTTGAAACATACGATCCAATGCCTTCTCCCAACTTTGAGTTCCCGGTATTTGGGGCTGAAGAAGAAGTTGACGATGAAATTCCAGAAGAGATCTCCCGATTACTCAGACAAGAGGAAAGGTCCATTGAACCTCACAAAGAGCCATTGGAAACGGTAAACTTGGGTTCAGAAAAAGAGAGAAAAGAAGTCAGGATTGGGGCACTACTCGGTCCAACAGTCAAAGAAAGTTTGATAAAGCTTCTTAAAGAATTCCCCAATGTATTCGCTTGGTCCTATCAGGATATGCCAGGGTTGGATACCAGCATCGTGGAACATCACTTACCGTTAAGGTCAGAATGTCCGCCAGTAAAACAAAGGTTGAGACGGACTCACCCGGACATGGCCATCAAAATCAAAGAGGAGGTACATAAACAGATTGACCCGGGTTTCCTCGCCACGTCAGAATATCCTCAATGGTTAGCCAACATTGTACCCGTTCCCAAAAAGGACAGAAAGGTCAGAATGTGTGTTGACTACAGAGATCTAAACAAGGCAAGTCCAAAGGACGACTTTCCTTTACTACACATTGACATGTTGGTTGACAGTACAGCAAAGTTCAAAGTTTTCTCCTTCATGGATGGATTCTCGGGCTATAACCAGATCAAAATTGCGCCGAAAGGCATGGAGAAAAATTTGTTCATTACCCCATGGGGTACCTTTTGTTACAAGGTGATGTCGTTCGGCTTGAAGAACGCCGGGGCAACCTATCAAAGGGCCATGACTATTCTGTTTCATGACATGATACACAAAGAGATAGAGGTATATGTCGATGACATGATTGCAAAAGCTAAGACAGAAGAGGAGCATATGACCCACCTGTCGAAACTATTCGAGCGTTTGAGAAAATACAAACTCTGCTTGAATCCCAACAAGTGCACCTTCGGTGTCCATTCGGGGAAACTCTTAGGGTTCATCGTCAGCCAGAAAGGGATTGAGGTCGATCCTGACAAGGTCAAGGCCATTCGAGAAATGCCTTCTCCGAAAACTGAAAAACAAGTCAGAGGATTCTTGGGACGTTTGAACTACATCTCCAGATTCATATTCCTTATGACCACCACGTGTGCGCCGATTTTCAAATTACTCAAAAAGAATCAGGATTGCGTTTGGTCCGAAGATTACCAAACCGCCTTCGACAGTATTAAGGAATACCTGTTGAATCTGCCGATTCTATCACCTCCAGTGGAAGGAAGACCACTGATCATCTACCTCACAGTCCTAGAGGACTCAATGGGATGTGTACTTGGCCGACAAGACGAAACCAAAAGGAAGGAGTCTGCCATTTACTATCTAGGCAAGAAGTTCACCGACTGCGAGACTCGGTACACGATGCTTGAGAAAACTTGTTGCGCTTTGGTTTGGGCAGCCAAACGTCTTCGCCAATACATGATTCATCACACTACTTGGTTAATCTCCGAAATGGATCCAATCAAGTATGTCTTCGAAAAGCCTGCTCTCACGGGAAGAATTGCACGTTGGCAGATGTTATTATCAGAATATGACGTAGAGTACCATGCTCAGAAAGCCGTTAAAGGAAGTATTTTAGCCAATCATTTGGCTCATCAACCGATTGACGATCAAGAATCAACCGGGTTTGACTTCCCAGACGAAGATGTCATGTATCTCAAAATGAAAGATTGCGATGAACTGCTACCTAGTGAAGGGCCAGAACCAGGTTCCCAATGGGGACTTATCTTTGACGGAGCAGTTAATCATTATGGAAATGGAATTGGGGCAATAATTATTACCCCTCAGGGTACCCACATTCCTTTCACTGCCAGACTTACGTTCAAATGTACGAACAACGAGGCCGAATATGAAGCTTGTATTATGGGTCTCGAAGAAGCGATTGATTTAAGGATCAAAAACTTGGACGTATGCGGCAATTCAGCCTTGGTTATCAATCAGATAAAAAGAGATTGGAACACATACCAATCAGGACTGATTCCTTATAAAGATTATGCAAGAAGGTTGTTACCCTTCTTTAACAGAGTCGAGTTTCATCACGTCCCTCGTAGAGAGAATCACATGGCTGATGCCTTAGCCACTCTCTCTTCCATGATTAGTGTAGGTCAACGGAATGACCTACCTAAGATCGACATAATGCGCCTTGAAAGGCCCGCTTACATCTTCACGATTGAAGCAGTCATAGACGACAAACCTTGGTATCACGATACCAAATGCTTCCTTCAGAAACAACAGTACCCACCTGGGGCACTAAGGAAGGACAGAAAAACCCTCAGAAAACTGGCTGGAAACTTCTTCTTGAGCGGTGATACACTCTATAAGAGGAATTTTGACTTGGTCTTGCTCCGATGCTTAGACAAACCAGAAGCAGACATGCTTACGAAAGAAATTCATGAAGGATCCTTTGGAACTCATGCCAACGGACACACAATGGCAAGAAAAATCCTAAGAGCAGGGTATTACTGGTTGACCATGGAATCCGACTGCTACAAGTACATGAGGAGGTGTAACAAGTGTCAGATATACTCCGACAAAATTCATGTACCGCCATCACATCTCAAAGTTCTTTCTTCCCCGTGGCATTTTTCCATATGGGGAATTGACATGATTGGCTTGATCGAACCTAAGGCTTCAAATGGACATCGGTTCATCCTGGTAGCCATTGACTATTTCACCAAGTGGGTCGAAGCAGCGTCGTACGCTAATGTAACCCGACAAGTGGTGGTCCGATTTATCAAAAACAATATCATCTGCCGTTATGGTGTTCCAAGCCAGATCATTACTGATAATGGATCTAAGTTGAACTACAAGATGATGAAAGAGTTGTACATTGAGTTCAAGATCGAACACCATAACTTATCTCCCTACCGACCCAAGATGAACGGACCGGTAGAAGCGGATAACAAGAACATCAAGAGGATCATTCAAAAGATGGTTGTAACCTATAAAGATTGGCACGAGATGCTACCCTTTGCTCTTCACGGTTATCGAACATATGTCCGCACTTCAACAAGGGCAACCCCTTTCTCTCTAGTATATGGCATGGAGGCAGTTCTCCCCATAGAAGTAGAGATCCCATCAATCCGGGTATTGATGGAAGCTAAGCTATCAGAAGCTGAATGGTGTCAAAGTCGACACGACGAATTAAACCTGGTCGAAGTGAAGGGAATCACGGCGCTATGCCACGGTCAGTTGTATCAGCAGAGAATGAAGAAGGCGTTCGACAAAAAGGTCTGACCTCGCATCTTCAGAAAAGGAGACCTCGTGCTCAAGAAGATACAATCGTTTCTCACTGACTCTCGGGGCAAATGGACCCCAAATTATGATGGCCCCGTTGTGGTCAGGAAAGCTTTCTCAAGCGGTGCCTTGAGACTTGCAACCATGGACGGAGAGGAATTTTCCTACCCCACAAATGTTGATGTAGTCAAGAAATACTTCGCCTAAAAAAAAAACGTCTCGGTGGATTGAAAACCCGAAAGGGCGGTCCAGGCAAAAGTTAGAGACATGGAAAAAATCATCCCGATGGGTTGGAAACATCAAAGTACAATCCTGGCAAAAATTAGGGATAATGGCAAGTAACTATGTTCAACAGAGGCAAGTCCCTCAGCAACAGTTACACCATCCATTTGAGGAAAACTCCAGTCAAGGTCATCTTCGACAGAAGCTCAGGATGTCCCGAATTCAAAGTTGGTAGAAGGATAGTGGTCGTTATGTTTCAACGTAGCCCTTTTCCCTGTAAATTACCATTTTCAAACTTTGTATATACTCTTTGGAATCGCACGTTTGGCTGATCTCCATCTTATCAATAAAATTTGAGCCCTTGTGCTTTTGTTTGTAATTCTTATTTATTTTAGCTTTACAGAATGGCGTTTTAGCATGATTAGTGATTCTTGAAATGAAACAAAAATGAATTTACTTGTTAAAACTTTTTCTGCTTTTAAATTAAAGATGGCAATTGCTTTTGACTGTTGAGCATCAGAAGAACGTCGATTGCGTCTCCTAAGGCGTTTGAATTTCAAAGTGCAAAATCGAAGTACTCTTTCTAGGCCAGTACGCTTGAATGAAGGATCAATTATATGAGATGCGGCTTTCCCATCTGATACCCTCGGCCGAGTTCTTATCTCCTAAGCCCGATCAACGGTATTCCCCGCGGGGACTATCTCTCCTAAGCAAGGTAGAATTGCTACTTTTTTGACCAACGGTACTTCTTCGCCCCGCGATGGCCGAGTACCCAGTCATGTTCACTTGTCAGTCTGTATGTCACGTCAGTTTTGTCAGCATATATACATACATCATGCATTTGATTCGCATTCATATTCATATTGCATTACTATCACTCTATTCGGTCTTGTCCCCTAGTGATAACAGTCTTCTCAATCGAGTTGTCAGTTCTTGCCTCGTCAGGAAATGCTACGTTTGAACAATCTCGCCTCTAGTGTATCTCTGGATTAGATTCAGCACTCGACCACTTTGATAACTTGAACCTCTGAAAAGCCAGAGAAGCTTTCTACAAATGTCACTCTTCGCCATTGAAGATGATCTCCTTGCTTTCCCGGATTAAAGAAAAATCCCTAGAGAAAGCCCCTTAATCGGAGCTTCGGTAATACGACAGTTTTCTCCGAAAGACCGCTGATGAAAAGGTCATCGGCACCTCAAATTGGATCTCATCATATGGCATTTCTCCGGGAAGATCTCGAGCAAAGTATGATGTAAGACCCCAAACGAAGGCAGTCTTTCAGAAGACTCGTCTTCCCCAGTAGAAACAAATGGCGTCTCCAACAAAGAAGTTTGTGCACCTCTATAACTCAGACGATTGGGCTCCCCAGCAAGTCTGGCGTCATTTTTTCCCTCAAATGGCATCTCCCCAGGAAAATCCGGCGAGAAGTTTGAGGAAAGCCGCTACAAATAGCGTCCCTTGTCAATAAAGTTTATTGACAAAAAAAACTGAGACCAGTTCCTTGGTAGAAAACCAGGATCGAGGGGAAGTTTATTTCAGAAACTAAGACCAGTTCCTTGGTAGGAAACCAGGATCGAGGGGAAGTTTAATTCAGAAACTTAGACCAGTTCCTTGGTAGGAAACCAGGATCGGGGGGAAGTTTACAACAGTAACTTAGACCAGTTTCTTGGTAGGAAACCAGGATCAAGGGGAAGTTTATATCAGAAACTAAGACCAGTTCCTTGGTAGGAAACCAGGATCGAGGGGAAGTTTACCTTTTCTAAACATCATTGCTTAGCAAAAGAGGATGGATGCGTAATCTGCCATTCATAGCCATCAAAATTTCGGGTATTCCGATATTTAATCCTCTTGCACCCCGAATGCCCAAATACCTTCGTCATTCACACATTCGGGTCCAAGAAGATTAAATAGGGGCATCTGTCATACCCCAAATTTTGACCACTAAGATTTCCCATCATTGTGTAAATCATCATCATAATATGGATGAACCATCATGCCTCATCAAATGCCTCAAGGGTTGTTGAGCATTCACTACGATCAAAACTAGGGTTTTAAGCCCTCTCAGAGCCTTAGACAAAGGATCAATCAAGGACTGACTTGATCTTCAACTTGTCTAGCCTCTAAAATATCCAAAATGGATCAAAAGGACTCCCACTTCAAGGATTAAGCATAAGGATGCTCCCTTTTAGGTGGATTAAGCCTCAAGATCGCCAGTGTCACCAAATTAGGGTTTTGGTTGACCAGGGCCTCCAGATGGAAATTTTTCATATGGGCACAAGCCAATGATCCAAAAAATAACCTAATATACTCCATGGAACCTCATGGACCCAATCATCAAGTCAATTTGATCTCAGGGGATGCATACATCAAAAATCAGGAATTAGGGTTTCTTGACCTAATTCACCCCTAAGTTGACTTTTGGGACAAATCATGAGCCAAGACCTCAAGAGAGGATTTGAGGGTCTTTAATATACTATATTGATCCATTTGCAACAATGGATTAATCCAAGAAGCTTGAGCAACAAGTCTCAATTTCATCTGCACCACAATTAGGGTTTCGCGAGGAAAGTCAATTGTAACTTTGACTTTTGACCAAGACATGCTCCCAAACCCTAAGACATGATTCAATATACCCTATGACACCCATGGAACATGTCCATCAAGTTTGATTTAGGTCAAGGACATGATTTCCTGAAGAATTGCACAGTTTGGAATTCATCTGATAAAAAGTCAACTGTGCACAAAAGTCAACTTTGACTTTTTGAGATTTTTCACCAAAATGGATTTTTAAACCTAAAATGATGTTTATGTATGATTTGAATCATCATTCATCAAGAAAAATCAAAGAAAGTGGGATAACTTGTAAAAGGGGTAACCATAAAAACTTAGAAAAATTTCTAAGTTATGGAAAAAGTGACACTAATGTGCCAACTTTGGAGGACCATAACTCCTAAACCACAAGGCCATTGTTCCCCATTCAAAGCTTGATTTGTAGATCACATTGCCCTCTACAAAAACTTCATACAAACCTATGTCCAAAATACTCATGGATTTTGAGTTATGGAGTGATCAAAATCAAGAAAAGTCACTTTGTTCCAACACTTAGTGAAAATTTCACTAAGTCAGAATCTGCCTTTACTTTTTTCCAAATGTAGGGGGATTTTTCACTTGGATCAAAAGAGATTAAAACCAAACATGTTCAAACAGTTGTTGTATCATGTAAGGGCTTTCAAAAATGGCCAAGAATATTACCAAATTCAATTTGAGCTATGAGATATGACATTGGCAAGATGCCTTGCTGAAATCTGCCAAGGCAAGGCAGATTTTTGCACTTTTGGTCGATTTACCAAAATCAGCCAATTCCAAGCCTTGTCATCACTTTGGACACATCTGAGGATTGAATCTAAAGGGGACAATCACTGAGCCAAGCCTCCAAAGTCTTTGGAACGAGAAATAGCATGTTGAACCTAGAATTGCCAAAATAGGGACAAGACTCCAATTTTGGATTGGAGCATTCAATGGAAGCATCAAGGTGGCATGGACTGAGCTCTTAGCAACTGAATTCAGTCAAGACTTATCCAAGACCAAGGGAACCAGCATTCAATGTGAACCTACTCAGCAGTTGCCATTCACTATTCCTTACAAAACAAACTCGCTCTACTATAAATAGAGCTCAATTGTGATCAGTTTGAGTACACCAAAGCCATCAAACAGATGCTTTCCTCAAAATCTCTTCTTTCACTCCAATTTTGCCTTCTAAGGCAAGTCACTATCTGGTTTTGAGTTTGAGAGCTTTTCCAATCAAACCAATCACACACACACCTCATATACATCACATATGAGCTGATCAAACACTTAAACAACAACTAGAACACTGATTTCTCAGAATCACCAGTCAATTGCTCAAGGATTTAACTAAGTTGCAGTTGAGATGCCATGAAGTGATCCAGCCAACTTCAATCAAGTCCAAGCATTCAAACACA
Organism: Lathyrus tuberosus; assembly: GCA_022829125.1. Taxonomy (NCBI): domain Eukaryota; kingdom Viridiplantae; phylum Streptophyta; class Magnoliopsida; order Fabales; family Fabaceae; genus Lathyrus; species Lathyrus tuberosus. Next base: position 8,313,920 of record JALAZF010000086.1, read on the forward strand.
CTCCATAGGGTGTAGGGAAGCTGTTCAGATCATCACAACTCATCTGTAACACCTCTAACACAAATCACGATCACCAGCTGCAAGTGGTAAGCATGAGCTCTTCTAACTCTATGATCCATGCAATTTTTGCTGCACAATAATTTGGCCATATGTTCATAATCATGCATGGAATGTTTCCCCTCAATTAATTGCATTGTTTGAATCGTGTATCAAAAATCCCAGCCTTCATGCAGAATCTAGGGTTCTTGAGGATTGTTCATGATTTCTTGTTTTATGTTTAATTTAAATGAAATTAATTGTCATAGACATGATCGTGAGGTTGAAACGAGTTGATTGGTATGTGGATTGCATGATATGATTAAGTATTCAGTGAGATTGGATAGAAAATGCAAATCTGGGAAACTCAGAACACGCGCGTGTTCTTGCCCTTGTTCTTGGCGCCATTTTCCAACATTTGAATATTTGAATTTTGTGATTTTTATTTAATTGATTCAAAAATTAATTTCTCTCTGAATTTTAATGATTTTGAGTTGATTCTTTTTTTAATAATTCACAAAAATGTTAAAATATTTTATTTTCCCGAAAAATCCCAAAAATATTATTTATTTCATATAATTGATATTTTTGCAAAGAATTAATATTTTAATTGTTTTTTACATTTAAAATATGTTTTTCCTCTTGATTTTGTAAAGATTATTGACTTCTAATTATTTTGTAGGTTAATACTTGAGTTTTGAAGCATTAATCCAAGATCATAATTTGTTTCCCACATGTTAAACAATTTTTGATCATATGAATTGAATTTTTATTCAATTAAAATACATTTTGGAAATAAATTAGGGTTTTTGATTAATTCAACCCTCACAAATCATTTTCAAACACTTTTTGGGCCTCTATTAGAGTGTAAGACCCAACCCACTTGTACAGAAATATTTTGGGCCTCACTTATTGTATAAGTCCCTCTGTACATTTTTAAATTCGGCACGATCGTCGCCATTTTAAAAATAAACCATCTGGGCCTCTCCTTGAGCTATAAGCCTCATTCAAAACTTTTGGGCCTCTATTAGAGTGTAAGACCCAACCCCCTTTTAACCAAAAACAACTTTGGGCCTCAGATATTGTATAAGCCCCTTTACGTTAAAAGAGAATCTCGGCGCGATCGCCATTTTAAACGAAAAATCATCTGAGCCTACCCTCGTGTTATAAGCCCCACTCTTTTTTCTTTAAAACTTTTTGGGCCTCTTGAGAGAGTGTAAGACCCAAATCCCTTTGTACAGAAAACAATTTTTGGGCCACAATCACTTGTATAAGTCCCTCTGTACAAATTCAAAAGTGCGCTCACTGATAAAACCCTGGGCCTCTCCTTGAGCTGTAAGCCCCAAATCTTTCTTTTTCAAAGCACTTTCTCCTTTGATTTTGAATATACTGTTGTTTTCAATCTTTCTTTGTTGAACAACTAACCAAACAGCATGGAAGCTCTACAACTGAGTAAGTGTTTATATGCTTTCATTTACCGCTTTCATATACATATAAATGTATTGTGGGGCTGTTTCGCTGTAAGTCTTCTTTCATAAACTCATATCAACTGTGTAATAATAGTATAGATATTTAGAGTTTCCCCGGCAACTACGTCTTGCATTAAGCCCGTTGATCACTCTTAAATATTCAAAACTAGATCCCCATAGGATTACCAGACACAGTCTTCCCTCCTCTTGGGGTTAAACAATATGGAGATATGAAAGGTAGCATTTTCGGTGAACCCTTTCATAGACGTCACTCGTAGAAGTTGTCAAAGAAACTCTATTCCCCAGAGATGATCTTTTCTCCGTGAATGGCATCTCTTGAGTTTCTTCCAAATTCTCGAACTTTCCTGGCTTGATCTATTCTTTGTGAATAGCCTGTCTTGAATTTCTCGGGGTTTGGGGACCCACAGGCTTCTTAAAAGCACTTGTCAAGAAACTCTATTCCCCAGAGATGATCTTTTCTCCGTGAATGGCATCTCTTGAGTTTCTTCCAAATTCTCGAACTTTCCTGGCTTGATCCATTCCTCGTGAATGGCCTATCTTGAATTTCTCGGGGGTTTGGGGACCCAGCGGCTTCTTAAAAGCATCGGCCTCCTCTTGGGCATTGTTCAAGGACCCACAGGCTTCCTAAAAGCATCCCCGCCTCCTCTTGGACGTTGTACAAGGACCCGTCGGCTTCTTAGAAGTATTCACAGCCTCCTCTTAGGCTTCGTATAATGATTCTTCCTCCAGGAATGATAGCCTTCTCTTGGGCTTCATACAAGGACCTCCCGGCTTCTTAAAAGTTTCCAGCCTCCTCTTGGGCTTCGTACAAATTGTCCTGACGACCTCCTAGAGGTATAGGAACAGAACTAAGTCATCTTCATAGAACAGTCCTTTCAAAGAGTCTACTACTATTTCTCAAAGCATAATACAAAAGATGAAACTCTAGACACGGACAGTCTAATCTCCTTGAGTCTCAAAGACATTCTCAAGTGACCCCTTCGTTAAATAGGAAGAAAACCCGTAGACTCGGAGAGTCTCAATACCCTTTGGATTTCCCACTTCCTTAAAGAACAGGAAATATCCCTGATCCTCGAATCAAAATCCCTGAGTGCCAATATTACTCATATAAGAACTGATTTTCTCTTTAAATCAGCATACTGGACCTGTCACTCAACTGAAACAGTAACCATAGCCTCCTCTTGGGCTTTGTACAATGATTCTCCCCAGCGGAGCTAACAATTTTAGCCTCCATCTCGGGCTTCGTACGAGATACCAGAGACTCCCTCGTTGAGTCAATCACCCCTTTCGCCTCCATCTCGGGCTTTGTACGAGATATAAAAACTCTCTTGTTGAGTCAAATAGCCTCCATCTCGGGCTTTATACGAGATACCAAAAGATTCCCTCGTTGAGTCAAAACCTTTTAGCCTCTCTCTCGGGCTTTGTACGAGACACATATTAGCCTCCTCTTAGGCTTTGTATAAGAAAACCACTGGTTGATCCAATCAACCTTTTAGCATCAAAGTTGTGCCTCATTCATAGTACACAAACATTAACAACTCCTTCCCCTTCATCTAATTGCTGTAAGCGCCAAGCCTCTGGATCATCTACATCCATGCCACTGTCCCTCTTTTAGCTTGAGAAATTCCTAAGGAAAGATAGCATTGCTATACACTGAGTTAAAGTCTTCTCCTTCAAGTTGGAAATCCTCTATAAAGGAAATTATGGCATTGCCGGATTCACATATCCCGATTAAAGTAATTCTCCTTTATAAACAGTTATGACAAACAAACCCCTTTTTACAGATGACAAATTCTCTCTAATGTTGAGACCTTTTAGCTTCATATCTTGGGCTTTGAACAAGATACAAATCTCCTTTCGCTTCACGTCTTGGGCTTTGAACAAGACACCAAAACAACCATTTCCTCCCATAGAATAGGAGGAACTATGAACGCTCTGATTTCCCTGTTTCGATAAACGGGAATACGTAGGCATAAGATTGAAAGAAAAGATCTTAGCAAGCACACTAAACAAAAACCCAAAATCCCATACTTCCACACATCCGTCCCAACCTCCCACCAATCGACCGAACACCACTTTTAAAAAAATACACCAAATAGAGGCCCCGAATCTTTGTAGCATCTGTAAACCAACAGTTTTGACTGTTTAACCTCAGTTTGCAAGCAAGGTTAATTTGAGACATCTATTTCCCTTCCTTCATCAGCTTTAATAGGGTAAGAAATGAATTGAGTTGTAGATACCAAAGAGCGGTAGTGCTTCGCAACCACGTCCAAAACCGCTTGATACAAACTTGTCTAACCTCTCAAACATCCACAAAGGATCAAGAGGACCCCCACACCAATAATCAAGCACAAGATTGCAGCATTCCAAGTGGATCAAGCCTCAAGATCGCTAGTGTCACCAAATTAGGGCTTTGGTCGCCTAAGGCCTCCAGATGAAAATTTCCATCAAGGCTTGAGACAATGCCTCAATGTATGGTCCTATAAGCTCAAAAGTATCTTAAGAGCCTATCCAAAATGGAAAAATCACCATGAAGGTCCATCTATCAAAAAATCAGGAATTAGGGTTTTGACCTAATTCAGCCCTTGTGTTAACTCTTGAAGAGAGGCATGGTTTGAAGCTTCAAAATGAACTTCAAGGACCTCAAATACATCACATTGGCATGTTTACAAGATTTGATTGACTCAAAGAGCTCAAATCACAAGCCACAAGAACTCAAAACCATCTGATCACAAATTAGGGTTTCTGATGGACAAAGTCAACCCTATCCTTGACTGTTGGCCTACCCTTGATCTCAAACTTTAGGGAGGGGTCCAAGATATTCCTAAATACCCTTTGAGGCCATCCATGAAGTTTAATTAAGCCCAAGGATTGATTTCACAAAAGGATCACAAATTCAAAATTTCATCTGCTGAAAAAGTCAACTATACAAAAATCCAAGTTTAACTTTTTTGATTTTTGGTCAAACAAGGTTCCTCAACCCTGAAACAATGTTAATATGTGATTTGAATCATCATTCATCAAGAAAAATCAAAGAAAGTGAGTTAACTTGTAAAGGGGGTAACCATAAAAAAAACTTAGAATTTTTCTAAGTTATGGAACAAAGTGGCTAGGGTATCAACTTCCAAGGACCATAACTTGAGATCCAAGCAACCATTTTGGGTGATCCAAAGCTGGATTTGTAGGTCTTGCTACACTCTACAAAAGCTTCAACTACATCAAACTCCAATTCTGCATGGATTTTAAGTTATGGAGTGATCAAAATCGCTAAAAACATGAAAATGACATTTTTCCAACACTTAGTGAAATTTTCACTAAGTCAGAATCTGCCTTACTTTTTCCAAAATTTAGGGACATTTTTCACCTTGATCCAAGTCAAACCAAGTCTAGGGATGAACATAAAAGTTAAAGTATGCCATAAGGGCTTTTCAACAAGTACCAGATCATCTCCAAATTCAATTTGAGCAGGGAGATACAACCCTTGAAACATGGCATCATGAACTGGTTTTACAAGGCAGAATTGTGCACATTTGCTTGATTTGTCCAAATCTGATAACTCAAAGGCTTGTCATCAATTTGGACACATCAGAGGATCAAATCCAAAGGGGGTGATCTGATCTCCAAGCCTCCCAAGTCCAAGAATCTACAAGTAGCCCTAACAAACCTAAAAAGGCTAAAGAGTGCCAAGACTCCAATTTTGTTTCCAGGCCTTTAATGGATGCACCAAGGTGGCATGAACTGAGCCTATTCCAACTGAATTCAGTCAAGACTTATCTTTGAACCAAAGCTACAAATCCTGTGCTCTAACCTCAAGTCAATGGCTAGAGGAGACTTGAGATTCCATTTGATCACAATTGGCCAAAGGCCTGCTGCAGTTACCATTCACTATTGCTTGCAAAACAAACTTGCTCCACTATAAATAGAGCTCATTTGTGATCAGTTTGAGTACACCAAAGCATCCAAACTGATGCATTCCTCAAAATCTCCATTTCACTCCAATTTTGCCTTCTAACTCAAGTCACTATCGGGTTTTGAGTTCGAGAGAAATTCCAACCAAACCAATCACACACACACACCTCACATATAACATATAGAAGTGATCCAAACTCTTACATAACATCTGGAACATCAATTTCACAAAATCACCAGCCAACTGCTCATGTTCTTGACAGATTTGCAGTTGAGGTACCACAACCAGTTCCAGCTCAACTCGATCCACTCCAAGCATTCAAACACACTCCTTGGCACCTAAGGAAGCTGTCCAGATCATTGGAACCAACTTACAACACCTTCATCACCAAACTCGATCACCAGCTGCAAGAGGTAAGCATGAACTCTTCAAACTCCATGATGCATGCATATTTTACTACACAATAATTTTGCCACATGTTCATAATCATGTATGGAGTGATAACCCTCAATCAATTGCCATGAATTAATCGTGTATGGAATTTCATGGTGTTCATGCTGAAATTAGGGTTCTTGATGTTTTCTTATGATTTCTCACTCAATACTCAAAATAAATTCAATTAATCTATATGGTTGTGATCCTTGTTCAAAAACGAACAAGATTGGTTCTTGAATCGTGCAAAACCATTGAGGAATCATGGAGAAAAGTGAGAAAATGTAAATCTGCAGAAACAGGGCATGCGGGCAAGAACTTGGTGCTCTTGGCGCCCTTTTTCAAATTTTTGAATATTTGAATATTTTGATATTTTTGTTAATTGATTCAAAAATTAATTTCTCTCTGAATATTTATATTTTTGAATTGATTCTTTTTCTCAAAATTCACTAAAATGTTTAAATATTTTATTTTACAAAAAAATCCAATTTATATTATTTATTTAATATAGTTAGAATTTATGTAATTAATTTCATTTTAATTGTTTTTAAACATTTTTAAATGGAATTCCCACTTTGATTTTTCAAAACTAATTGAATTTCAAACTCTCATGTAATTGAACATGATTTTTCAAGATATTTTTCAAAGTGTACAACTTATTTTTGAATATATTTGGTATTTTATATCATTTTTTTTCATTTAATTTCCTTTGAAAAATAACATTTTGATTTAAAATTAGGGTTTTCTCTTGATTTTAAATTTTCAAACACTCTTGGGCCTCTAATAGAGTGTAAGACCCAATCCCTTTTTAACCAAAACCATTTTGTACCTCAGACATTGTATAAGTCCCACTGTATTTTCAAAAAAATCTCGGCGTGATCGCCAGTTCAAAATCAAATCACCTAGGCCTCTCTCTGAGTCGTAAGCCCCATCACTTGTACAAAAATAAATCTTTGGGCCTCTTGAAAGAGTGTAAGACCCAACCCTTTTGTAAATGAACCTTTTTGGGCCTCAGTCATTGTATAAGTCCTGATACGATCTTCTAAACAACGATGCGATCACTATTAAACCTTGGGCCTCTCTTTGAGTATAAGCCCCAACAATCTTTTCAAAAACAACTTCTCTTTTGATTTAGGTTCAAATATACATTTGTTATCAAAACTTTCTTTAATTTCTCTTATCAACTAATAATACAGCATGGAAGCTTGCTCGCCTGTAAGTTTTATCAGCTTTCATTTACATGCTTTAATATATATATATATATATATATATATATATATATAATTGTATTGTGGGAAACTGCTCCTCTGTAAGTCCTTTTTTCATATCCTTTTTAATACTTGTCATATATCAACTGTATATATACTAGTCTACCTATTTAGAGTTTTCCCCGACAACTAGGTCTAGAACTAGGTAAAGCCAGTTGGTCACTCTTTAAATACAGTCAAAACTAGATCCCCATAGGATTTCCAGATACAGTCTTGCCTTCTCTTGGGCTTAAACAATATGAAACAAAGAGAAAGGCAGTATTCTCAGTGAACCTTTTCTCAGACTGTCACTATTAGAAATTGTCAAAGAAATTCATTTCCCCAGAGAGGATTAATTCTCGGTGAAACTTCTCTTGAATTTCTTCAAACCCTAGAACTTTTTATTAAAGAAAAGATTATTCTCGGTGAAACTTTTCTTGAACTTTTCTTAAATTTGGACCCACGGGCTTCCTAAAAGCATCCCCGCCTCCTCTGGGGCTTTGTACAAGGACCCGTCGGCTTCTTAGAAGTTCTCATGCCTTCTCTTGGGCTTAATACAAGGACCCTGAAGACCTCTTAAAGGTATAGGACATAACTTAGTCATCCTTTGCTAGAGCAGTCTTTCCAGTGTCAAATCTCAGACCATTTAGGGTTGATTCTCATCCCTTAAAACACTTGCCTCCTCTTGGGCATCATACAAAGATAAACTCTTCCACACCAATAGACTTGGAAAGACTAAATCTCCTCTTGAGTCTCAAAGACATTCTCAAGTTCCCTACTAACATAGGAGAAACCCTGGTCATTCTAGATCAATCTCCGGTAGAGTTAAAACCCATGGGTTCTAAAACCCAGTCTCTCTCCTAAAAATCCCCAGCCAGGGTCAATTTATTAGCAGTATAACACTATCAGAACCTCAAGGCATCTGATACCTGAACTCTTCTTTAATCCTCAACAAGAGTTGATTCCCCAGTTGGACCTGCCTCGGGATCTCAATAAATCCCCAGCAGAAGATAGCCTCCTCTTAGGCTTTGTATAATGATCTTCCCTCAGCATAGCTAGCCTCCTCTTGGGCTTTGTACAATGATTCTCCCCAGAGGAGCTAACCTTTTCAGACTCTCTTGTTGAGTCAATCACCTTTCAGCACTCTCTTGTTGAGTCATACCCTTTTAGCCTCAATCTCGGGCTTTGTACGAGACAGATAAAAACACTCTCTTGTTGAGTCAGTCTTTTCCAGCCTCCTTTTAGGCTCGGTATAAGGATTTCCCCTAGCAGAAGTTAGCCTCCTCTTAGGCTTTGTATAATGATTTCTCCAGCTTGTTCGGCCACAATCCTGGGCTTCGTACAGGACAGATAAATGCACTCTCTTGTTGAGTCAAACCCTTTTTAGCCTCAATCTTGGGCTTTGTACAAGACACGAATCTTCATAACCTTTTCTTAAGCTTTGGACAAATTTCTTCCCCAACGGAGTCAATTCCTCTCAGCCTACTTTTAGGCTTTGAGAAATAATTTCCTAAGCAGAGTCAAACTTATTTCAGCCTCAATCTTGGGCTTTGTACAAGACAGATAATACTCTCCTGTAGAGTCAAACTCATTTCAGCCTCTATCTTGGGTTTTGTACGAGATACCTAAAATATCCTTAACCGAGTCAGTAAAGACACATTTTAGCCTCAATCTTGGGCTTTGTACAAGACAGATAAAGATTTCTTTCCCACTGAGTCAATTTCTTTTCAGCCTCAATCTTGGGCTTTGTACAAGACACATACAAACCCTCCCGACGGAGTCAAACTCTTTCTAGCCTCAATCTTGGGCTTTGTACAAGACAGATAGAACATTTTCCCTAGAAAAGTCAAATTTTAGCCTCCTCTTAGGCTTTGTATAATGATATCCCCAAAGAGTCAGTCTTCTTTTTTGCCTCAATCTTGGGCTTTGTACAAGACAGATAAAACACTCTCTCTTTGAGTCAGTATTTCCTAGCCTCCTCTCAGGCTTTGTATAAAGACTTCCCTAATGGAGTCAATCAACCTCTTAGCTTCAACCTTGGGCTTTTATCAAGGCACACAAAAATCAACATCCCCTCAGAGGAAATCCTAATATCTCTGTAGAAAGTCATTTCTCTGTTTATCACTCATCAAAACAGACATTCAAAACAAACCCTAATCCCAGATAATTGCTGTAAATGGCACACTTGTTGATTAAAATATCCAAGCTGTCGTCTATCTTTTATCCTGGTAAACCCTTTCTTTCATCTAATTGCTGTAAGTGGCAAGCCTCTGGATTATTTACATCCATGCCATTATCCCTCTCTTAGCATGAGAAATTCCTAAGGAAAAATGGCATTGCTCTAAACTAAGTTAAAGTTTTCTCCTTCAGGATAACACCCCTATAAAGGAAATTATGGCATTGCTGGATTCTCATATTCCAGTTAAAGTAATGCTCCTTTATAAACAATCACCCAACAACTGTGATAAACAGACGAGATGCCTCCCTTTAGAGATGACAAGTTCTCTCTCAGTCAAACCTTTTAGCTTCAATCTTGGGCTTTGAACAAGACACAAATAAACCTTTTAGCTTCAATCTTGGGCTTTGAACAAGACACCAAAATATCTTTTTCCTTCCTTAGAATAGGAGGAACTACGATTGCTCTGATTTCCCTGTTTCGCTTAAACGGGAATACGTAGGCATAAGAATGCAAAATCTTAGCGAGCTTACTAATCAAAAACTCTAGATCCAGTACCTTCATACCAATCAAAACTTAGGTTCAGTACCTTACCAAAAACATCGAAAAAACCCGAACATCAACAAAAAATCACTCTCTCTCATACTTTCCCAAGAAACTTTCCCAACCCATTAGCGGATAAACACCATCAAGTACAAAGCAAAACCTAAAGCTAACATCCTGTGGATAACCACATATAGGATGGGTAATTGACAACTCCCCATCGTATAACCTGACCCCGACTCCCCGAATCTCTTTAAGCGTTTGTTCAGTTAAACATTCATATGCAAGGTTAGTTTTAGATTGCTTCCCTTTCCCTTCCAACTTCACGGGATAAATAAGAAATTAGAAAGTAGCACTCCCTTCTCTTCATTGAGGAGAAAACCCAAATTCTCCGCGATAATATGGTTGCGTCACCGACAAAAATCGCGTGCTACACCAGCTGCATTCACTATTGCTTGCAAAACAAACTTGTTGCACTATAAATAGAGCTCATTTGTGCTCAGTTTAAGTACACCAAAGCATTACAACTGATGCTTTCCTCAAAATCTCTCTCTTAAGGACAAAATGCCTTCTTTTGCAAGTCACCTCTGAATTTTTGAGTTAGAGAGCAATTCCACCACAGCTCATGATCTAAACACATCCAATATGCCATATCTAAGCTGTTCAAACACTCACCTTTGATCTAAAACACCAAAATCAGAAAGTCAACCTCCAAAACCTCAAAATTTGACTTTTCTGCATTTTTTAAGCCATGTCTTAATTCAGTCACTTCCAAAACCAAACCATGCCTCAAACACACTCCAAATATCATCCTCAAACTGTCCCAATTGGTTTTCCTCATCTGGAACACCATTTGAGAGAGTTACCGTCTTGGTCACTTTTGCCCCTTTTGCCAGAAAGAGCCAATTCCTTTTCCTGAGGATTCCAGCTGGTTTTGAATATCCTAAAAGCTTCTAAGGGATCAATCAAGAGTGTTCAAAGCATTGAATTACTTCTAGCATAAGGAACTTGACAGATAGCACAAGAAGCTTCAAGAGGTAAATGCATCACAACTTGAACTCTTTAAATCATGCATTGCTTTAAGGTTCATTGATCATGGACCTCTCATACATATCATATATGTTGTGTTTGAACCAATTTACCATGTTATTACTACCTGTATGATGAGATAGCATAGAACATGCCAATCTAGGCCTATTTTGAAATCACTATCGGATTTTAAAATGGAGACATTTTCTGAAAATTCCAAGGGCACCATTGGATTCCTCATGAAATTCTAGGCAAGATACATCTAAATTTTGTCCCAATCCATGGAGAAATGAGAAAGTTAGAGCCTTCACGCAAGAGGCCTAAAATCAGGACTTGCCTTGGGCAAAGGCCAGGCTATGGCGCCTTGCCCAAGCCTAAAAACAAGGCCCCCATATATATTCATGGGGTGGTTTTCATACACGGATGTATCACCACCCCAGTGGTAGCGCGCATGTGTGTTTGTTAGGCAGGTCGTGGGTTCAACACCCACCCAGACCATTTTGCCATTTCTCATATTTTTTGCTATTTTTCATATTTTATGGTTTTTATTAATTAATTCCAAAATTAATTTCTCTCTCAATTTTAATTATTTTTTATTGGTTCTTTTATTTGAAAATTCCCAAAAATGTTAAAATATTTTATTCTACAAAAATTTAAGAAAAATATTATTTATTTCATATATTTGGTATTTTGTAAAGAATTGTGTTTTTATTTGTTTTTAAATATTTAAAAATATTTCTTTCTCTTGATTTTGCAAATTCAAATGATTTTCAAATCATTCTATGAATGAAACATGATTTTTCAAACATTAATCCAAGATCACAACTTATTTTTACACATGTTTGATAATTTTGATCATTTATATTGAATTTTTATTCAATTAAAATACATTTTAAAAATCAAATTAGGGTTTTGATTATTCTCACCCTCACAAATCTTTTTCAAAACACATTTGGGCCTCTAATAGAGTGTAAGTCCCCTTCCTTGTACATGAAAACCATTTTGGGCCTCAGGAATTAGTCGGATTCGATTTCATGTACTTGACCATTTTGAGTGGAGTTTCATGGAGTTCTTGGCCATTTTGAAAAGCTCTTATATGATACAACACATGTGTGATCATAGTTTGTCTTGATACTTTTTGTATCCAAGTGAAAAATCCCCCTACTTTTGGAAAAAAACAAGACAGATTCTGACTTAGTGAAAATTTCACCAAGTGTTGAAAAAAGTGGCATTTCATGTTTTCAGCCATTTTGATCCAACCATAACTCAAAATCTATAATGAATTGGAATGTGGTGTAGTTGAAACTTTTACCGTATGCCATGAGAGCTACGAATCCATCTTTGGATCAGCCAAAATGGTTTCTTGGATCTCAAGTTATGATCCATCGAAGTTGGTACCCTAGCCACTTTGTTCCATAACTTAGAGAATTTCTAAGTTTTTTATGGTTAACCCTTTTACAAGTTATCCCACGAACTCCAAACTGTGCGATCCTCTATGAAATCAAGTCCTTGACCTAAATCAAACTTGATGGATTGATTTCATAGGTGTTATAGGGTGTATTGAATCATGTCCCAAGTCTTGGGAGCATGCCTGGGTCAAAAGTCAAAGGCACAGTTGACTTTTCCCGCAAAACCCTAATTGTGGTTCTAATGAATTTGAAACTTGTTGATCAAGCTTCTTGGATCAATCCATTGTTGCAAATGGATCAATGTAGTGTGTTAGAGCCCCTCAAATCCTCTCTTGAGTTCTTGGCTCATGTTAGGGGTGAATTAGGTCAAGAAACCCTAATTCTTGATTTTTTATGAATGCATCCCCTGAGGCAAAATTGACTTGATGATGGGGTTCATGATGTCCCTTGGAGCATCTTAGGTTGTGCTTTGAAGCCTTTGACTCATGCCCAGAGGAAAATTTCCATCTGGAGGCCCCAGTCGACCAAAACCCTAATTTGGTGACACTGGCGATCTTGAGGCTTAATCCACTTGGAATGTTGCAACTTTGTGCTTGATTCTTGAGGTGGGAGTCCTCTTGATCCATTGTGGATATTTGATAGCTTTAGAAAAGTTGAAGATCATGTCATTCCTTGATTGATCCTTTGTCTAAGAGCTCTGAGATGGCTTGGAACCCTAAGTTTGATTGTAGTGGATGCTCACCCATCTTTGGGGAGACTAATGAGGTATAATGGTCCATTTATATTGTGATGATGATTTGCAAAATGATGGGGAATCTTAGTGGTCAAAATTTGGGGTATGACAGATGCCCCTATTTAATCTTCTTGGACCCGAATGTGTGAATGGCGAAGGTATTCGGGCATTCGGGGTGCAAGAGGATTAAATATCGGAATACCCGAAATTTTGATGGTGGTTATGAATGGCAGCTTGCTCATCCATCTTCTTTTGCTAAGCAGTGATACTTAGAAAAGGAAAAAACTTACCCTTGATCCTAGTTTCCTACCGAAGAACTAGTCTTAGTTTCTGAAATGAACTTCCCCTCGATCCTGGTTTCCTACCAAGGAACTGGTCTTAGTTGCTGACATAAACTTCCCCTCGATCCTGGTTTCCTACCAAGGAACTGGTCTCAGTTTCTGAAATAAACCTCCCCTCGATCCTGGTTTCCTACCAAGGAACTGGTCTCCGTTTCGGAAATAAACCTCCCTTCGATCCTGCTTTCCTACCAAGGAACTGGTCTCAGTTTCTGAAATAAACCTCCCCTCGATCCTGGTTTCCTACCAAGGAATTGGTCTCAGTTTTTTTTGTCAATAAACTTCTTGACAAGGGATGCTGTTCGTAGCGGTTTTCCTTAAACTTCTCGCCGAATTTTCCTAGGGAGATGCCATTTGATGGAAAAAGATCTGATGTCAAAGTTGCTGGGGAACCCAGCTGTCTGAGTTGTAGAGGTGTACAAACTTCTCTGTTGGAGATGTCATTCGTTGACTCTACTGGGGGAAGCAGGTCTCTTGAGAGACTGCTGTCGCTCGGGGGTGTTACATCATACTTTTCTCGAGATCTTCTCGGAGAAATGCCATATGATGTGATCCAATTTTGAGGTGCTGATGACCTTTTCATCAGCGGATTTTTTGGAGAAAAACGGTTGCATTGCCGAATCTCTGATTAAGAGGCTTTCTCTGGGGATTTTCCTTAATCCGGGAAAGCGAAGACATCATCTTCAATGGCGAAGAGTGACGTTGGCTGAAGGTTCTCTGGCCTTTCAGAGGTTCAAGTTATCAAAGTGGTCAAGGGACCCACTTCAATTCAGCAGCAAAGTGGAGGAGCGGTTCGTCAGACGCCACCTTTCCTGACGAGGAAATAACTGACAACTCGGTTGAAAAGACGTTTATCACTAGGGAACAAGACCGACTAGAGTGATAGTGATGCAAAATGAATATGAATGTAAATCAATAATGCATGATGTATGTATGTATATGCTGACAAAACTGATGCGACATACAGACTAGTGGATGAACACGACTGGATACTCGGCCACAGCGGGAGATGAAAAGTATCGTTGGTTCAGAAAATAGCAATTCTGCCTTGCTTGGGAGGGATAGTTCCTGTTGGGAGCTACGTTGGTCGGGCTTAGAAGATGAGAACTCTGCCAAGCGTGTCAGACGAAACCTAGTCCCTGACACAGTTGATCCTTCATTCAGGTGTACTGGGTAAGAAGAAATACTTTGATTCTGCACTTTGAAGCTCAATTGCTTATGGAGAAATGATCGATGTTCTTTCGATGTTCAACAGTCAAAAGAAATTGCCATCATTATTTTAAAAGCAGAAAAAGTTTGACAAGTAAATTTATTTTTGTTTTATTTCAAGAATCGTTGATCATGTTAAAATGTCGTTCTATAAAGCTAAAACAAATGAGAATTATAAACAAAGCACCAGGGCTCAAATTTTATTGATAGGATGGAAATCCGCCAAGCGCGTAATTCCATTGAGTATTTACAAAGTTTAGAAAATGGTAATTTAATGGAAAAAGGGCTACATTGAAACATGACGACTGCTATCCTTCTACCAACTTGGAATTCTAGACATCCTGAGCTTCTCTCGAAGATGACCTTGACTGGAGTTTTTCTTCTGATGGATGGCATTACTGCTGAAGAGTTGAACTGATCAGACGTAGTTACTTGCCATTAATCCCTAATTTTTTCCTGGATTGTACTTTGAGATTTCCAATCCATCAGGAATATTTTTACTTGTGTCTCTAATTTTTGCCTGGACCGCCCTTTCAGGTTTTCAATCCACCGAGATGTTTTTTTTTTTAGTTTAGGCGAAGTATTTCTTGACTACATCAACATTCATGGGGTAGGAAAACTCCTCTCCATCCATGGTTGTGAGTCTCAAGGCGCTGCCTGAGAAAGCTTTCTTGACCACATAGGGGCCGTCATAATTCGGAGTCCATTTTCCCCGCAAATCAGTGAGGAATGATTGTATCTTTTTGAGCACGAGGTCTCCTTACCTGAAGATGCGAGGTCGGACCTTTTTGTCAAACGCCTTCTTCATTCTCTGTTGATACAACTGACCATGGCATAGTGTCGTTATTCGTTTTTCTTCGATCAGATTCAGTTCATCATGTCGACTTTGACACCATTCAGCTTCTGTTAGCTTAGTTCCCATAAATACTTGGATTGATGGAATCTCTACTTCTATGGGGAGCACTGCCTCCATGCCATATACTAGAGAGAAAGGGGTAGCCCCTGTTGAAGTGCGGACAGATGTACGATAACCGTGAACAGCAAAGGGTAGCATCTCATGCCAATCTTTATAGGTGTCGCTCCCGGGATTTTCATCCAAGTACAAACGCGAAAGTGGCACCAAAATAGAGTCTCCAGCAATGTGTATTTATCCCAAGAGATGGAAAGGAAACACCGCGTAAACCTGAGGGGAAGGATAGAGCATGGTCTTGCAACCAAGAGATCTGGGTTCGGGAGTCGGTTACGCGAAGGGAAGGTGTTAGCACCCAACACGTCCATCGTACCCGATGGGATCCACGCTTGTTGTTTCGATCAAAGGGTGTCGTCGCCTGGAGCTCCACTGCTACTAGAAAACTGGAAATGAAAGATAGAAATGAAAAGGGAAAAGAGGAAAGAAGTGACTCGATAGGACATTATCGTTGTCCTAGGCCTACGTATTCCCTCAGTTCAATGCGAAAGTCAGAGTCAACGTAGTTCGACGGACTACGGGGAAAGATTGCTCGTCAAGACATCGTCGTCTTGTACCTACGTATCCTCAATCGGACGCGAAAGAAGAATCAGAGAAAACGTAGTTCGGCTCAACAAGGGTCACCTTGCTTGTGTTTTTTAGTGGAAACGTCAGAGTGCGCGTCCCAGTAGTTAGGTTTTGCATCTCGCTGTATGGAGACTTAGGCATTACCTGTTTGCGGTAGAACGAACATGACGAGTCCTTAAGGAATAGAATGGAGGAGATGAGAAGAGAATTTGTTTGTTTGTTTTTGTCTTTATAACACGTATTGCATTTAAGTCTATGATATAGGATCGAATACGTCGCATGGTCGTCCTAACAGGACGTATACTAAACACTCTAAAAAGGTGGAGAGAAACCCTCCTCCTTCCATTTCCCATGTTCTAGGCTCACATGCAATATGCGTCAACCTTTATTAAGTGTTTTTTTGCTTTTTGTTTTGAAATGAGGAGAGAGACTCAAATGGTTAAGAAAGGTAAAATATAATGGGGGAGACTAAGACTCAAACCCTAAAGTTGTCATACATGGATGTTCCTATGGTTAATGTGGTTTAAGGAACCTAATCCTAAGAGAAAGGAGAAGAAGAGTGAGTTAAACAACTCACTTCTAAAGTAGAAGATGAGTTATAACTCAAAAGGGGAAGAAAGAAGTTATTCAAGGAAAGCATATAAATGCTTATTATGATCACAAGTTGAATGATTAAACGAAATAAGAGAAGATGAAAGAAAGAAGTGTATGTGGAATCATATCCACACACTTACTTACCCTTAGAACCTACATGAAAAGGTTAGTTCAAAAACTATTTACAAGAAATCCTAAGTAAAAGAACTTGGTCAAACAAGAAAACAGAAGGAAATAATGAAAACAACAGCTATTACAGCCCACATGCAACAGAACAGCAGTAAATTCAGCTTCATATACCAAACAGCAAACTACAGCTCATGTTCAGCATACAAAATGGGTGTAACAAGCATTTGGCAGCACATACTACAACATATATGTGTCCAGGCAACAGTGGAAGATTAGAGACAACATGCTTTACCAAACAATTTCAATCATGAACAACCATTATCATGCATCAAGCCTTGCACATTCATCAAACAAACACGATCACAATCACATTACAAATCATGGTGAACAATCCTTGAAATCAAACATGTTATAATGCACATTACAAAAGAAATACACATTGTCAAGAATATGAGCAAGTCAAAAACAAGTATACATCTCTTGAAATGGAAAGCAAATGAACATGCGCATAGTAATTCCAGCAACACAATCATCAATTAACAATTAACAAGCTCAATGTGTGTGCATTATGTGCTCATTACATCGATCAATCAACAAACGCAAACATAAACATTCATCGATTAACAATCAAGAACCGCGTGTCGAAAAAATCATGCTCATGCAATAGTGTCAAGTGAAACAGCTCAAGAATAGTCCACTAATCATCAACGGATCAATCCATGAAGTTTAGACATGCAGGAAATCTCAAACATGCATGAAAATGCAAGAAAATATCACTCTGCAGCAGTGGTAATCGATTACTCCTTTTGAGTAATCAGTTACTCAGTTGAAATTTGACCAAAAACGTGAAAATTAGGCAGAGTAATCGGTTACTCTGTTAGGGTAATCGATTACCACTGAAACAGAGGCAGAAAATCCACTTTGAAAAGCACTTTTCAGCAATAAATCACGTATCCAAGCATCCAAATGATCATGTAATTAATTAGGCACGAAATTACATTGAATTACAGTCAACAAACATCAATTGGATTCAATTAACAACCACATCAAGAATCATATTAAAGCATATGCATCCAAATCGAAAATCCACAAAGATCTACATCGAATAAGTTGCGAATAAGCTAAAACAAGTGGAGACTTAGGGAAAACCAACCTACAAAGCGGAGACTTGCTTTGGTAATTGTTGCAAAGTAATCTTGGTGCAGAAAATGAAAGAAAACCAGAGATTCCTCAATCAATAGCCGAAACACGTCGAAACCGAGCAAAAATTGCAAAAATCCACCCAAAATCAGACTTGCACCAAAATAAATGGTGAGAGACCCTTGGATTGAAGAAGAACAAGCTGAAATTCCAAAAAATCCAACCAATGCAAACCGAGAGATGAAGTTTAGCTCAAGAATTAATCACTTTTCAATGTAAAAAGTGATTATTCTTCAAGAAATAAGAGCTTTTGTGTGTGGTTTTGGAAGAGAGAAGTAGAAGTTGTAGCAAAGTGAAGAGAGAAATGAGAGTGAAATGTGAGAAATTTTAGAAAATGGTTGAAGGTCCTTGAAAATGTGTGAAGCATCTCTTAAATAGATTTTAGGTTTGGAATGAGGTTTGGGTTTGGAGCTAAGGTCGGAGTTAGTTAGACTCAACTCACCGAGTCAAGTTAGTTAACTCGGTTAGTTAGGATCAACTCGGTAATAATCCCAAGGTGAATTTCAACATCCAAAGGTGGAGGTGCTAGGAATATGGTGCACTTGATTGGAAGTGAAGCACTAGAATCAATGCTCTTGGAATTGAATTGAGTTGAAATGTCTAGAGATGTCTAGAATATTCCGTTAGCTGCTATAATGCTTTGTAGAATCAAAACCCAAGTGTGCAATGGAGCTGTCATGAAAAAGCAGCAGAAATTTGCAAACTGACACAGGGTAATCAATTACTCAAGCTAATTTTGCCCAATTTTGCTTAAAAGATGGTGTTGGGCTCCGATTTTAATTCTCTACTCCGCGCTTTGACAGATATCCATATAATCCCCTATTTCTTGCTCAAATCTTCACCAATGATCATATTTGACTTAAAGGATAAGAATGTGACCTAAAAGAGTCAGGAGTCGACTTTTTCTTCTACACAGTTGACTTTTCCCCAAATTTCCTGATTCTCAACCAATTGGCCAATTGAACCTCTTCTGAAATGAATCAATGGGAAATCTTCCATCTCTAGACCCTTGAGGACATGTAGAATACCATAAGATCAAGTTTTACCCAGGAAATCAGAAATAAACTGATTTCATGGCAAACCCTAGTTTTAAACCCTCAGTCTAGGAGAAAATAGCACATCTTCCAAATCCAAATTCCTTTGAATATGATGCATATCTTGTCTAACAAAGATGAGATATGGCATTTGGAGGTGATAAAAGCTTAAAGATCTTGCCCATTGGAACATTCTACTCAAGAATTCCAAAACCCTAGTTTTGCACTGATCAGCGTGATGTGATTCCCTGCATTCTCTTGTCAAGCTTGATCATATGATGAAGTGATGACCCATTAAGACCTCCTAGGGCTCAAGGCTCCTTGTATTTGACTTCGACACCTTGATCCCATGCCAAAGAACCAATGAAATGCATATGATGATTATGCCAAAATGCAATGCAACATAAGCCAGTAAAAGCTAAAAGCAAGAGGGCAAATTTTGAGGTGCTACAGCTGCCCCTATTCAAACTTCTTGGATCCGAGGGTATGATAGCGACGAATTTCAGACAATCAGGATACACGGGGTTTGAATACCAAAATAACCTGGAAATTTTCACACTACGGGGAGATACGAAATAAAGTGCTCACCATCCAAAGGTGGACTCAAAAGCAAGGGATACCAACCAAAAGTTGGAATACAACAGAAGGTGTACCAACCAAAAGTTGGAATAACCAAGAGAATACCAACCGAAAGGTGGGATGAACGAAGGGTACCAACCAAAAGTTGGAATAACCAAGAGAATACCAACCAAAAGTTGAGATGAACAAAGGGTACCAACCAAAAGTTGGAATAACCAAGAGAATACCAACCGAAAGTTGGGATGAACGAAGGGTACCAACCAAAAGTTGGAATAACCAAGAGAATACCAACCGAAAGTTGGGATGAACGAAGGGTACCAACCAAAAGTTGGAATAACCAAGAGAATACCAACCAAAAGTTGGGATGAACAAAGGGTACCAACAAAAAGTTGGAATAACCAAGAGAATACCAACCAAAAGTTGGGATGAACAAAGGGTACCAACCAAAAGTTGGAATAACCAAGAGAATACCAACCAAAAGTTGGGATGAACAAAGGGTACCAACTAAAAGTTAGAATAACCAAGAGAATACCAACCAAAAGTTGGGATGAACAAAGGGTACCAACTAAAAGTTGGAATAACCAAGAGAATACCAACCAAAAGTTGGGATGAACAAAGGGTACCAACCAAAAGTTGGAATAACCAAGAGAATACCAACCAAAAGTTGGGATGAACAATGGGTACCAACCAAAAGTTGGAATAACCAAGAGAATACCAACCAAAAGTTGGGATGAACAAAGGGTACTAACCAAAAGTTGGAATTACCAAGAGAATACCAACCAAAAGTTGGGATGAACAAAGGGTACCAACCGAAAGATGGAATAACCAAGAGAATACCAACCAAAAGTTGGGATGAACAAAGGGTACCAACCAAAAGTTGGAATAACCAAGAGAATACCAACCAAAAGTTAGGATGAATAAAGGGTACCAACCAAAAGTTGGAATAACCAAGAGAATACCAACCAAAAGTTGGGATAACAGCCGCAAATGCACAGGAATTAGAGTCAACGGACTTAAGACCTGAAAAGAAGTTGACTCCGCTGGGGGAAGAGAAGTCTACACAGACAACTCTGTAGGGGAGTACAAGAAGAACCAACGTTAAGAAAGGTTCACTGGTTGCAGTGTAATGTCAAACTACACCTCTTGAATGTCATCTCTTTCTGCTGGGGAAAGGTACTGGTAAAAGAGCTCAAACCTGGCTTATGCTTCGAATGCATATGTTTGAATTTTTCTATGACGTAATGCTCCATACAAAATTGAAATGCTACGTGTTTGGGAGGATGCCATGCGAGAATGCTTATGCAATGCAAAAGAAGCTCTCCAGCAAAATAAATGCTGAAGACCAAGGCAGCTCCACCGGGGATGACAAACTAAATTGTCTTCTGACTTAACAGACCTTGCTGAAGAAAGCTTCCAGGAATGACTTCCTGATCCCAAACTCTGCCGGAGATGAAAACTCCGAGAGAACTTCCACTCTGTTAAGGATGGATGAAACTACTGAAGTGAAGCCCAAAGAGAAATGCTCTCCGCTGAGGATTACCAATGACTTCTACCTGAATTTGAAATATGCCAATAACCATTGGATTTAATACCTGCTGGGGATGTCAACCGCTGTTGAACAAACCACTGTGAAAATCACCACCAACTCTGCTTGGGGAGACAAGTCAATAATACCGAACCTGCTTGGGGATATTACTGAACTTGCCCTGCTATTGGGAGATACTCTTACCTTTATCCTGCTGGGGAATATCAGCCAGCACCAACAAATCTGCTTGGGAAATGTTGATTGATAACATCAGCTAGGGGATACCACCCAGATTAATCCTCTGCTGGGGATTAGACCAAACCATTGTCGGTGAGACAACCTTTTCTTGATCAGCTGAGGAAGATAGACGTTCAAACTCTGTGGGGAAATAACGTCTTTGTCTAAATAAAATACTCCAACAGTCTCTTGCTAGGGATATAGACGCATCAACTTCTGGCTATCTGCTAAGAAAGTAATGGACCAACCACCACTCTAGCTGGGGATATAATCCTCTATACTCTGGCTGGGGAGAGTAATAACCTGCTGAGGAAAAGATTCACCTTACCCCGCCGGGGATTAGAACACTCAACTGCTAATGAAACAAGCATCTCCTCTCTTGCGGAGGTAACCAAATACCAGTCCTCCGACTACTTGCCGTGGAGTAATAGATCAAGCTCTGCTGAGGATGATGGTCTTTCAGATGCTGAGGAGAGTAACTCTACTGGGGAGAAATCCTACTACCCTGCAAACAAAATCAACAGACAACGCAAAATGGCTATCTAGATTATCATCCTAATGACTATTTCATGAGCAATTTCCACCATTTTCCGATATGCTTCGCAAAGCTTAACATCTTGCATGCAATGTCTTATCAAAATATCAGACTTTTCCACAAACAAAACAGTAAAAAAAAACAAAAACAAAAATGGAAAGCTCTTTAACTGAAGTGAAAATTTTATTGAATGAATTGGCCTGTAAATAGGCATTTACATTCGGAGGCAATTCCTGAAAATAGGTAATTGCACAAAAATTAAAATAAAATACACATGTCGGCAATGTGGGGAACAGATGTCCACCATGATTCGATTCAGCTATGACCCGTATGTCTCGCTCATCCGCATATGTTTTGACCTTCGGAGAGACTGACTGGGCTGATTCTTTTCCTTCAAAATTCCCGTGTATAAAAAATGTTCACAGACTGAACGCAGATCGTAACCTCTTGCTTTCAAACCCCTAACTTTTGCCTGGATTTCCCTTTACGGGTTTTCAATCCACCGGGATACCCATTTTTGCCAAAGTTGCCTTGTCAGGTTTTCAACTTTGCGGGTTTATTCCTTTTTTTCTTTTTATCCCTAACTTTTGCCCGAACCTTTTCTTTTTTATGGTTCGTCAGGATGCCCCTTTTTTGCCTGGATCTTCTTTTTATGTCCAACGGGTCTCTTTTATGTAAACTATTTTTTGACTACGTCTGCGTTCACAGGGGACGTAAAATCTTCGTCGTTCATGGTTGAGAGTAATAAGGCTCCGCCAGAGAAAACCTGTCTTACTACATATGGACCTTCGTAATTTGGAGTCCATTTGCCCCTGTGATCTGTTTGAGGAGGAAGGATCCTTTTCAACACCAACTCACCAGCCTGAAATAACCGAGGACGCACCTTTTGATCAAAGGCTTTCTTCATCCTGCTCTGGTACAACCGGCCATGTGCAATGGCTATCAATCTCTTTTCCTCGATCAGGTTCAACTGATTCAATCGGGAACGCACCCACTCAGCTTCATCAAGCTTCACATCTGCCAAAATCCTTAACGAAGGAATCTCAACCTCTACCGGTAGAACTGCTTTCGTACCATATACAAGCGAGAAAGGTGTTGCCCCAGTTGATGTACGTACCAAAGAATGATAACCGTGTAAAGCATAAGGAAACATCTCATGCCAGTCCTTGTACGTCACTACCATTTTCTGCACAATTTTCTTGATATTCTTATTTTCTGCCTCAACAGCCCCATTCATCTTCGGGCGATAAGGAGAAGAATTATGATGTTCGATCTTAAAGCTCTGACAGAGCTCCTTCATTATCTTGTTATTCAAATTTGAACCATTATCATTAATGATTCTCTCCGGGACTCCATACCGGCAGATGATGTCCTTCTTGATAAACCGGGCTACTACTTGCTTGGTAACGTTGGCATATGAAGCTGCTTCTACCCACTTCGTGAAATAATCAATGGCAACCAAGATGAAACGATGCCCATTGGAAGCAGTCGGTTCAATCTTCCCGATCATATCAATGCCCCACATGGCAAAGGGCCAAGGCGACGACAATACATTCAGAGGAGTAGGCGGTACATGTACCTTATCTGCATAGATCTAGCACTTATGACACTTCCGGGCGTACTTGAAACAATCAAACTCCATAGTCATCCAATAATACCCCGCCCTCAATAGTTTTCTGGCCATAGCATGCCCATTGGCATGAGTACCGAAAGAACCTTCATGAACTTCCTCCATCAACAGGCTTGCCTCGTGTTCATCAACACAACGTAGCAAGACCATGTCAAAGTTCCTCTTGTATAACACATCATCTTTATCCAAAAAGAAGTTTCCCGCCAGCCTCCTCAGAGTTTTCTTATCTTTGGTGGACGTGTCAACCGGATACTCTTGACTCTTCAGAAAGACCTTAATATCATGATACCAAGGCTTGCCATCTGATACCCCTTCAACTGTAAACACAAAAGCAGGTCTATCCAGACGCATGATTCTGATCAAGGGAGTTTCATTCCAACGGTTCACCTGATACATCGAAGATAACATTGCCAACGCATCTGCCATCTGGTTCTCTAACCGGGGTATGTGATGGAAATCGACTCTGTCAAAGAAAGGTAACAACCTTCTGGCATAGTTGTTATAAGGCACCAAATTCGCTTGACGAGTTTCCCATTCACCTGTAATATGATTAACCACCAACGCGGAATCACCATAAACATCGAGGTTTTTTATTCTCAAATCAATTGCTTCTTCTAACCCCATGATGCATGCTTCATACTCCGCCTCATTGTTGGTGCATATGAACGCTAACCGGGCAGTAAAGGGTATATGAGAACCTTGTGGAATCGTAATGACTGCCCAGATTCCGTTACCATATGAGTTGACAGCCCCATCAAAGACTAGCTTCCACTGGGATCCAATATCAGGTCCTTCATCATGTAGAGGCTCTTCACAGTATTTCATCTTTAGATACATAATATGCTCATCAGGAAATTCAAACTTCATTTGTTGATAATCCTCAATTGGTTGTTCAGCAAGATATTCTGACAAAATACTTCCCTTAATGGCTTTTTGGGAAACATATTGAATAGCATACTCTGTCAGAACCATCTGCCAACGGGCTATTCTTCTAGAAAGCGCCTGCTTTTCAAACACATACTTAATCGAATCCATCTTCGAAATCAAGAGGGTTGTATGGTTTAACATATACTGCCTCAAACGCTTAGCTGCCCAAGCGGGTGCACAACATGTTTTTCCAGCATTGAGTTCCTTGACTCACAATCAGTGAACTTTTTACTCAGGTAGTATATGGCATGCTCTTTTCTACCTGACTCGTCTTGTTGACCGAGCACACACCCCATTGAGTTCTCAAGAACCGTAAGATACATAATCAATGGCCTTCCTGGCACTGGTGGCAAAAGGACTGGAGGTTCCTGCAAATATTCTTTGAACGCCTTTTGACAATTTTCATTCCACCTGACCGCTTGATCTTTTCTCAGCAATTTGAATATTGGTTCACATATGGCTGTAATATGAGATATGAACCTGGCAATGTAGTTCAACCTCCCCAGAAAACCACGAACCTCTTTTTCTGTTCTCGGCTCAGGCATTTCTTGTATGGCTTTTACTTTAGCAGGATCAACCTCGATACCTCTTTCGCTGACAATAAACCCCAGTAGTTTTCCCGATCTCACCCCGAAGGTGCATTTGTTCGGATTTAACCTCAGTCTGAACTTTATAAACCTATCAAAAAGCTTCTGAAGATTCACCAGATGCTCTTCCTCTGTTTGTGACTTCGCGATCATGTCATCAACATATACCTCGATCTCTTTGTGAATCATATCATGAAAGAGAGTCACCATTGCCCGCTGATAAGTTACCCCAGCATTTTTCAATCCAAAAGGCATCACTTTGTAACAGAATGTTCCCCATGGTGTTATGAACGTTGTTTTCTCCATGTCCTCTAGGGCCATTTTGATTTGGTTATACCCAGAGAAGCCATCCATGAAGGAAAACACAGAGTATTGAGCAGTATTGTCCACTAACACATCGATATGAGGGAGCGGGAAATCATCTTTTGGGCTTGCTCTATTCAAATCTCTGTAATCAACACACATTCTGACCTTTCCGTCCTTCTTAGGTACATGCACAATGTTAGCAACCCACGGAGGATAACTTGTCATAGCCAGAAACCTAGGATCTATCTGCTTCTAAACCTCCTCTTTAATCTTGACAGACATCTCAGGTTTCGTTCTTCTCAACTTCTGCTTAACCGGAGTACACCCCTCTTTGAACGGCAACCGATGTACCACGATGTCCGTGTCAAGCCCAGGCATGTCTTAGTAAGACCAGGCGAAGATATCCACATACTTTCGAAGCATTTCAAGCAATCTCCCCTTTACACTGTCTTCCAAAGCAGCCCCAATCTTTACCTCTTTCTTCGCATCCTCGGTTCCCAAATTAACAATCTCAATCTCTTCCCGATGAGGCACGATGACCATTTCCTCCTGCTTTAGTAGTCTGGCCAATTCCTCAGGAAATTCACAGGCTTCCTCAGCCTCTTCTTCAGCCTGATATATGGGATTATCAAAATCATACTGAGGCATAGCTGAATCAAGGGGGATGGACTCTGAACAAGGTAAGCTGCATGATAGATGATTCATGTTTTATTATGTATGCAACAAACAAAACACATTGCCATTTTGATGTGATTTTATGCACAAAAGAAAAATAGAAAAACAGGGATCAGAAGTATTTGAATGCGAAAAGTCCTTTATTATCGATAAAGAAAAGCATACGAAATGTTCAAGCCCTACAAACAAGAGTCACTACGCCTTGGGCAGAGCGTAGGATCAACATAACAGAAAAAATAGAGACAATTACTCGGGGCTAGTCACTTGGATGATCTTCTCCGATGACTGGTTGCGTGGACTTTAACCAGGCATGCAGGGGCGGATCCAATTATCCATGTCGCAATCACTGTCCCCATCCTCTTCAATAGCGTTGACTCTATCAAAGAATACCCCAACACTGGTAAAACGAACCAGGCCGTAAAACTTCGGAGGCTCTTCATGACGCCTGGGTGGCTTGTAACCCAGCCCATAAGTATCTTGCTTCTTTTGTACCTCAATAATCTGACCCCATTTTTGTGAGTTCCCAGTTTCAACCACAGCCCGTGCATCTTTGAGGGATGACATAGAAATCTCCGGCTACTCTACCACTGTAAGCTGCTTAACCATTTCAGATGGGCTGACCTCTTTAGGGATTTCCCCATTAACTTTTACTATTTCAAAAGCTTGACATAACATTTCTTGTATCTCGCCATCTACCTCCACATATTTGAAAGTAGATAGACGGCCTATCATAATGTCCTCCTCTCCGCAAACTGTCACTACATGTCCATCCACCATATACTTCAGCTTCTGATGGAGTGTAGAAGTTACAGCCCCAGCACTGTGAATCCACGGCTGACCAAGTAGACAGCTGTAAGCGGGCTGGATATCCATTATATAAAATGTGGCGTCAAAGACCTTTGGGCCAACCTTAATTGGCAGCACAACCTCTCCAAAAACAACCCTTTTAGAACCATCAAATGCGTGCACCACCAAATCACTTGGCGTGCATATCAACCCTCGGGTATCCAACTTCATAAATGCCTTCTTAGGCAAAACATTTAAAGATGATCCTGTATCCACAAGCACATGAGACATCAATGACCCACGACACTCAACAGAAATATGCAAGGCATTGTTATGGTTTCTCCCAGCTGGAGTCAGGTTAGCATCAGTAAACCCCAAACCATTTCCTGCATTAACATGGGCTATCACCCCCTCAAGTTGATTGACTGAGATCTCTTGGGGCACATAGGCAGTATTCAGTACTTTCAACAATGCGTTTCGGTGAGCTTCCGAACACAACAACAAGGATAATATGGATATCTTGGATGGCGTCTGATGCAAATGATCCACAATTTTATATTCACTTCTTCGAATCAACCTCATAAATTCTTCTACATTCTCAGAGAAGGGACTATCAGCTGGCCTTACTACGGAGTCAGTCACTGTTGGAGTCTGCATAGAATTATCCACGGCCTGTTTACCCTTGTTCTGTCTGGAATTATCAGCCTGTTCATCGGAAGGAGTGAAGATTCTACCGCTTCGGGTAATAGCTCCTGCTTCCTCAAGACTGGAACTTGCTACCGAGGTTCCCATTAACTCTTGTTTCTGCCCATTAACAAAATCCTCTGCCCCATAGTTCCAAGGAATGGCCTTGGTACTCTCATAAAAAATGGGTCCAGGACCTGTAATTATCATTGACGCTGGTCTTGCCACCGCTGAAATTGTAATTGTCTTGAATGGAATAGTGATAGTAGCCACATCACTGCCAATAACCTCTTTTTGATGGTCACATCTGTCAAACTGCAACCTACCTTCATCAATCAACTTTTGAACTCCTGATTTCAACAACCCACAACTATTCGTCTGTAACATACATTCTGAACAGTTCTCGTCACAACCGGGGTCCACTCCACCCATCAATAATCTCTCCTTTACTACCATCAAAGGAGTCCTTAATTCGTTCACATCCATGACCAGATTCAAAAATTCCTTCTCCTCTAACACAGCGTTAACCCTTGGCCCACCATGATCAGGCATTGGGTTCTATATAACATTCGGCACGTCATTTGAAAAATTTATAGCCTTGGAATCCACCAAGTCTTGGACTTTGTGCTTAAAAGCCTTGCAGTCCTCGATATGATGTCCGGGTGCCCCAGAATGGAAGTCGCAATGGGCGTTAGGATTATAACCCAGAGGTAGATTACCTGTGAGAGGGGCCAAGGTCCTCTTTTGGATTAACTTAATTGTAGCAAATGCTGGAACAATTGGGAGTACGACATGGGGGGTGTTTCAAAATGCCTATCAACAGTCCTTGGTCTAGCTGGGTAACGGCGAGGTGCCTAATTTTGCTATTGCTGTGGAAGCACCGCTGGAATCGTCACTGAAGCTACTTGCTGGTTATAATTCTGGCGTTGCTTCCCTTTGCCTCGGTGAGACGAGACAAAATTGGTTTCCTCCTTCTTTTTGTAATTCGCACATGGTTTCTTCCCCTGACCAGATGATGACCCATCATTACCCGAAACTTTTCCAGCTTTGATTCCGCCCTCTAGCATCTCTCCAACCATGATCAAGTCGGCAAACTTGCCTGACATGTAAGGTAACAGCTTTTCATAATAATGTCCCGGCAAGGTATCCATGAACAGATTCAGCATTTCTTTCTCCAGTATGGGTGGTTGTACTCTTGCCGCTAACTCGCGCCACCTCTGCGCGTACTCCTTAAAACTTTCACCACTCTTTTGAGACATATTTTGTAACTGTGTACGATTGGGAGCCAAGTCGGTATTATATTGATAGTGTTTCACAAATGCTTCCACCATCTCTCTCCAGTTGCATATATGGCTCCTCTCAAGTTCCATATACCATTCCAGGGATGCTCCAGATAAGCTGTCCTGGAAGAAGTGCATCAGCAATTTTTCATCACGGGAGTACGCAACCATCTTTCTTGCATACTCCCGAACATGCGTCCTGGGGCAAGTGGTGCCGTTGTACTTCTCAAAAGTGGGGACTTGGAATTTATGAGGAATTCTCACATTAGGAACCAGCCCTAGGTCATCCAGATCCATTCCCACAGAATTTTGATTTACCACCCCTCTTAGCTGCTCTTCAATCATTCTAATCCTTTGGTCATCAACAACCGGGTGACCAGCATCTCCACCTGGTACAGGAAAAACATCGTCTTGTTGGTCATCAAAGTGATGGCCATGAACTGCATGAATACTGTTTCCTCCTCCAACCACAGAAGGAATCACCACATTCTCTCCTCCGCCCGGAGGGATAACAACAGTGGGAACTGGAACTCCGCCCGGAGGTCCATTCTGAATACCATTTCCATTGACGCCTCTGCCCAGAGGAATATCATTATTCTGGACACCACCATGAAGTACCCCATTCTCATCCACCCTTGCCACGAGAGGTTGAACGAGAGTTATGAGTTGCTCATGTCCCTGTGCGACCCCTTGCATCATTTCCATGAATTGGGTGATACGGGCTTGCATAACGGCCATTTCTACTTGCATTTGCTCCATTAATCTTTTCTGGTTGAGTCGAGTAGAATATTGATGAATCAGTTGGTCAGCTATCCTGCCTGGAACCAAACAAGAGTTAGGGAAAACCGGAACAAATACCTGTTACACAAAAATGCTTATGATTATGAGAATGCAAATGTCATGTTTTCCATTGCCATGGCGTTTTACACCCTGATTCCAGTCTTAATCATAAGAAGCTCAATAATAGTCACACAATGTTGAGAGAAAAATATTGCGAAGAACTGTGCTGTGTAAACTGTTGTGATAATGTTCTGGTGAATAGCGTAATGCCGAAGAAACCCCTTTTAATAAGCCATTCATTGAATTCAACAGAAAACTAATAAGTGCCTAAGCATCTTACAACGAGTCTGTAAATGGGAAGTACATCAAGGAAATGACTCCATCAACAAGCCTGATGGTAGCCTACAGTACATCAACAAAACTACATTAAGAAGATGGGAAAGTAAGATCAAACATCTAACTCCAAATCTTTCAATTTCTCACTAGAATACGTGATTTCTTCAAAAAGGATTCTAGTGCGCTGATGACCCGGCCTTTCAATCATCTCTTTAATCAAAATGTCTCTCCTCTGCAGAGCTTCGGCTAATGAATCTGCGTGCATCAGGAGAGCTTCATCAGTACTCACTTCCTTAAACCTTTTCACCCCAGCTTGTATCTTGAGTCTTCCCATCTCCATCATGGCATCCTCAAGCTTTTTCTTGGACATTTTCAGTTCACCATTAACATTCTCCAGCTGCTCTTGGCTTTTTCCAAAGTCTCCCCGATGCTTTCTCTGTTGTTCATACGCTCTAAGAAGCTCATCGTCTTTGGCCTTTAATTGATCTCGCAGCTCTGTATTCTTCATTCTGACCTCATCCCAGGCTTGCTGAATCTTGGCTAGCGTGTCTTTAGTCTGGGCTAAAGCATGTTTGGTCCTCTTGTGAGCTTGAGTAGGAGCATCGGCACCCTTACTAACTTTCTGGAAATGTTGAGCCCTTTTTACAAAATCCCTTTCTCTTGCTGCTAAAATTTGTTCGGCGTCTTGGGCTTTCCGTTCCAATCTTTTGTTGGTATATAGCGCTTCTTGAAGACGACTGCTCAACTCAAAATTCTCTCCTTGAAGCTTTTTCACCGAAGCTTGCAACTTGTCGAATTCTTCCACAGTGGCAGTACTTCTTTCTTTCTCATCCTCAGGATACAGAAGGGGCGCCTTACCAAAAGGCAAGTGAAAATCTTCAACTCTTTTCTTCACCCACTCTTCATATGCTGGATAAGCCCGATTGTTGGGTTTGCCCAGAGCAACTTTCCCTTTCTTCAGTACGCTAACCCAGCTTTCAGAGACTCTTTGTGCTGTTTCCAAACCATATGATGTGTGGAAATACAGGGACTCCTCTATATCTCTCTTTATGGGCAGACCCGTCAGAGCGTACCCAAATTGCTAGACGGCCAAAGAAGGATTGTAGTTGATTCCTCCCTTTCTTCCTATTAGTGGAACATTAGGAAACTCACCACAGCTGTGAATAATGTTCTTGCCAATTAGCCCATGATCTACCCATATGATGTCCTTGGCAACTAGTCCCATTAAGCGCTGGCTCCATTCTAGAGAATTTTTAGAATCCACAAAAGCTCCTGATTGTGGTAAGCAACTTGCAAACCACTTATAGAACAAAGGTGCAGAGCAACGAACTATCCCTCCTCTTTTCTTTCCATTTCTGTTGTATAAGGCATAGTGAATATCTCCCAACAGCGTTGGTACCGGATTTTTCATCATGAATATCCGAATGGCGTCCGTATCAACAAAATCAGGCTCGTTGGGAAACAATACAATACCATATACACAAAGGGCTAGAAAAGCATTAAAAATAACCCAATTCCCGTCTTTCGCAGCCTCCTGAGCCTTCTTTATCAAATACCCCAGCTTGTAACCACGAATCTTTCCTTTGGTGGAGATATTGGCTTCTAGTTCTGACTTGCTCAAATAAAGAGCACCAGCCACTTTTCCACAGTCCAGATCACCCACACACCCAAAGAAAGGAGGCTCCTCCTTGATTGCAATCCCTAGCATGTTGGAATACTCCTCCAAAGTAGGTACCAACAAATAATTTGGAAATACAAAACACCTCAGAGGAGGATCGTAGAACTGCATCAAAGTATGGAGACCCCTGTATTCGTAATCACTGATATTGCAGACAAAAGATAAAATCCACCCATATTTCTCTTCGAAAGCTTCCCGCACTTCAGGGCTCGCGATTCCTTTCAGGACAATAATAGGGCCTAAAGTAGGCGTGAGGAACTTGTAACTGATGATATTCTTCCTCTCTTTAGTATTCATCCTTGTGAGAACCTGATGACTGGAATTGGGGGTAAAATATGCACCTGGAAATGAATAAACATGTATGTTAGGATATGCAACTGCAATGCAAAGGGCATGGTATCAAGGTACCAAGTGTCTGTGCTGGACTGTGAACGGTGTCAGTGTAGCTCTGAGAATAATATAGAACCATAGATAGGAACCATCTGAATACAATAGGATTAATTCTCCTTTTGTGTAATGACAACAGAAAACCGGGTATGTAGGAGGTTATGGTTACCTGCAAACCTATAAACAACCCGCCCTTCTCACGTGTGGGTACTAAGATCCTCAGTATCATGGGCTCTCAGGTCGAGAAATGATGATACGTTCACCATTTCTGGTTTGGCATCATCATCAATCGAGGAGGCCTCAACTGATTCACCAAAACGAAAGGTCCTCAGCTTCAGGCACTGAGGTCGAGAAGAAATAGTACATTCATCCCTCGGGGTACAGTACTATCACCAATCGAGGAGTGCCTCTGCTGATTCTCTTTTAAAAAGGACATCCTATAGGAAGTTCCCAGCATTGGGTCCTCGGATCGAGAATGTGCAATGGGTTTGCCATAGAACATGGTCTGCCACTGTCACATCTCGGGAGGAGTGCCGCAACTGAGTCCTCGGGAATGGTCACCAGAGTCGACAATTCCTCAAGAGAATAACTATTGGTCTGTATAAACATACAGTAGCAGATAGCTCCTGATAGAACCTCGTCTGGGTGTGGGTCTCATGAACAACAATACGTGGTCACCACCACGAAAGCGTCATGACTAGCCACTATAATACCTATGTGTGTACTCAAGCCTGGGTAGTGGGCTTATCTCTCAGAACACCCTTCCTGCCAAACAGAAAATAACAGCACAGTCCAGCATAATAATGATATGTAATGCAGTGAATGCGATAAATACAATAAAATACAGTAAAGCGGTAAACAACAATGCAGTAAAATAGTAAAACAGCAAAACACAGCACCACAGTAAACACCCAATGAAAGAAAACAGACAAGCGCTAGGATTGAATCGCTTAGGGAACCAGAGATTCTGGGTCCGTTCCCTAGTAGAGTCGCCAGCTGTCGCTCCCGGGATTTTCATCGAAGTACAAATGCGAAAGTGGGACCAGAACAGAGTCGCCAGCAATGTGTATTTATCCCAAGAGAGGGAAAGGAAACACCGCGTAAACCTGAGGGGAAGGATAGAGCATGGTCTTGCGACCAAGAGATCTGGGTTCGGGAGTCGGTTACGCGAAGGGAAGGTGTTAGCACCCAACACGTCCATCGTACCCAATGGGATCCACGCTTGTTGTCTCGATCAAAGGGTGTCATCGTCTGGAGCTCCACTGCTACTAGAAAACTGGAAATGAAAGATAGAAAGGAAAAGGGGAAAGAGGAAAGAAGTGACTCGATAGGACATTATCGTTGTCCTAGGCCTACGTATTCCCTCAGTGCAATGGGAAAGTCAGAGTCAACGTAGTTCGACGGACTACGGGGAAAGGTTGCTGGTCAAGACATCGCCGTCTTGTGCCTACGTATCCTCAATTGGACGCGAAAGAAGAATCAGAGCAAACATAGTTCGGCTCAACAAGGGTCGCCTTGCTTGTGTTTTTTAGTGGAAACGTCAGAGTGCGCGTCCCAGCAATTAGGTGTTACAGCTCGCTGTATAGAGACTTAGGCGTTAGCTGTTTGCGGTAGAACGAACATGACGAGTCCTTAAGGAATAGAATGAAGGAGATGAGAAGAGAATTTGTTTGTTTGTTTTTGTCTTTATAACAGGTATTGCATTCAAGTCTATGATATAGGATCGAATGCGTCGCATGGTCGTCCTAACAGGACATATGCTAAACACTCTAAAAAGGTGGAGAGAAACCCTCCTCCTTCCATTTCCCATGTTCTAGGCTCACATGCAATATGCGTCAACCTTTATTAAGTGTTTTTTTGCCTTTTGTTTTGAGATGAGGAGAGAAAGACTTAAATGGTTGAGAAAGGTAAAATCTAATGGGGGAGACTAAGACTCAAACCCTAAAGTTGTCATACATGGATGTTCCTATGGTTAATGTGGTTTAAGGAACCTAATCCTCAGAGAAAGGAGAAAAAGAGTGAGTTAAACAACTCACTTCTAAAGTAGAAGATGAGTTATAACTCAAAAGGGGAAGAAAGAAGTTCTTCAAGGAAAGCATATAAATGCTCATTATGATCACAAGTTGAATGATTAAAAGAAATAAGAGAAGATGAAAGAAAGAAGTGTATGTGGAATCATATCCACACACTTACTTACCCTTAGCACCTACATGAAAAGGTTAGCTCAAAAACTATTTACAAGAAATCCTAAGTAAAAGAACTTGGTCAAAACAAGCAAACGGAAGGAAATAATGAAAACAGCAGCTATTACAGCCCACATGCAACAGAACAGCAATAAATTCAGCTTCATATACCAAACAGCAAACAACAGCTCATGTTCAGCATACAAAATGGGTGTACCAAGCATTTGGCAGCACATACTACAACATATATGTGTCCAGGCAGTAGTGGAAGATTAGAGACAACATGCATTAACAAACAATTTCAATCATGAACAACCATTATCATGCATCAAGCCTTGCACATTCATCAAACAAACACGATCACAATCACATTACAAATCATGGTGAACAATCCTTGAAATCAAACATGTTATAATGCACATTACAAAAGAAATACACATTGTCAAGAATATGAGCAAGTCAAAAACAAGTATACATCTCTTGAAATGGAAAGCAAATGAACATGCGCATAGTAATTCCAGCAACACAATCATCAATTAACAATTAACAAGCTCAATGTGTGTGCATTATGTGCTCATTACATCGATCAATCAACAAACGCAAACATAAACATTCATCGATTAACAATCAAGAACCGCGTGTCGAAAAAATCATGCTCATGCAATAGTGTCAAGTGAAACAGCTCAAGAATAGTCCACTAATCATCAACGGATCAATCCATGAAGTTTAGACATGCAAGAAATCTCAAACGAGCAAGAAAATGCAAGAAAATATCACTCTGCAGCAGTGGTAATCGATTACTCCTTTTGAGTAATCGGTTACTTAGTTGAAATTTGACCAAAAATGTGAAAATTAGGCAGAGTAATCGGTTACTCTCTTAGGGTAATCGATTACCACTGAAAGAGAGGCAGAAAATCCACTTTGAAAAGCACTTTTCAGCAGTAAATCACTTATCCAAGTATCCAAATGATCATGTAATCAATTAGGCACGAAATTACATTGAATTACAGTCAACAAACATCAATTGGATTCAATTAACAACCACATCAAGAATCATATTCAAGCATATGCATCCAAATCGAAAATCCACAAAGATCTACATCGAATAAGTTGCGAATAAACTAAAACAAGTGGAGACTTAGGGAAAACCAACCTACAAAATGGAGACTTGCTTTGGTAATTGTTGCAAAGTAATCTTGGTGCATAAAATGAAAGAAAACCAGAGATTCCTCAATCAATAGCCGAAACGCGTCGAAACCGAGCAAAAATCGCAAAAATCCACCCAAAATCCAACATGCACCAAAATAAATGGTGAGAGACCCTTGGATTGAAGAAGAACAAGCTGAAATTCCAAAAAATCCAACCAATGCAAACCGAGAGATGAAGTTTAGCTCAAAAATTAATCACTTTTCAATGTAAAAAGTGATTATTCTTCAAGAAATAAGAGCTTTTGTGTGTGGTTTTGGATGAGAGAAGTAGAAGTTGTAGCAAAGTGAAGAGAGAAATGAGAGTGAAATGTGAGAAATTTGAGAAAATGGTTGAAGGTCCTTGAAAATGAGTGAAGCATCTCTTAAATAGATTTTAGGTTTGGAGTATGAGAGGTTTGGAATGAGGTTTGGGTTTGGAGCTAGGGTCGGAGTTAGTTAGACTCAACTCACCGAGTCAAGTTAGTTAACTCGGTTAGTTAGGATCAACTCGGTAATAATCCCAAGGTGAATTTCAACATCCAAAGGTGGAGATGCTAGGAATATGGTGCACTTAATTGGAAGTGAAGCAATAGAATCAATGCTCTTGGAATTGAATTGAGTTGAAATGTCTAGAGATGTCTAGAATATTCCATTAGCTGCTATAATGCTTTGTAGAATCAAAACCCAAGTGTGCAATGGAGCTGTCATGAAAAAGCAGCAGAAATTTGCAAACTCACACAGGGTAATCGATTACCTTATTTGAGTAATCGATTACTCAAGCCAATTTTGCCCAATTTTGCTTAAAAGATGGTGTTGGGCTCCAGTTTCGATTCTCTACTCCGCGCTTTGACAGATATCCATATAATCCCCTATTTCTTGCTCAAATCTTCACCAATGATCATATTTGACTTAAAGGATAAGAATGTGACCTCAAAGAGTCAGGAGTCGACTTTTTCTTCTGCACAGTTGACATTTCCCCAAATTTCCTGATTCTCAACCAGTTGGCCAATTGAACCTCTTCTGAAATGAATCAATGGGAAATCTTCCATCTCTAGACCCTTGAGGACATGTAGAATACCATGAGATCAATTTTTACCTAAGAAATCAGAAATAAACTGATTTCATGGCAAACCCTAGTTTTAAACCCTCAGTCTAGGAGAAAACATCACATCTTCCAAATCCAAATTCCTTTGAATATGATGCATATCTTGTCTAACAAAGATGAGATATGGCATTTGGAGGTGATAAAAGCTCAAAGATCTTGCCCATTGGAACATTCTACTCAAGAATTCCAAAACCCTAGTTTTGCACTGATCAGGGTGATGTGATTCCCTGCATTCTCTTGTCAAGCTTGATCATATGATGAAGTGATGACCCATTAAGACCTCCTAGGGCTCAAGGCTCCTTGTATTTGACTTCGACACCTTGATCCCATGCCAAAGAACCAATGAAATGCATATGATGATTATGCCAAAATGCAATGCAACATAAGCCAGTAAAAGCTAAAAGCAAGAGGGAAAATTTTGAGGTGCTACAATAGGTTACAACCATCTTTTGAACAATCTTTTTGATGTTCTTGTTTGCCGCTTCTACCGCTCCGTTCATCTTGGGTCGGTAGGGAGATGGGTTATGGTGTTCGATCTTGAACTCAGCACACAACTCTTTCATCATCTTATTGTTCAAGTTGGATCTATTATCAGTAATGATCTGGCTCGGAACACCATAACGGCATATGAGATTGTTTTTGATAAATCGTACCACCACTTGTCGGGTTACATTGGCGTATGATGCTGCTTTGACCTACTTGGTGAAGTAGTCAATGGCTACCAGGATGAACCGATGTCTGTTTGAAGCCTTAGGTTCGATCATGCCGATCATGTCGATTCCCCATATGATAAAAAGGCCATGGGGAAGAAAGAACTTTGAGATGTGTTGGCGGTACATGGATTTTGTCTGAGTATATCTGACACTTTTGACACTTCCTCATATACTTGTAGCAGTCGGATTCCATGGTCAACCAGTAGTACCCAGCTCTTAGAATGTTTCTCGCCATTGTGTGTCTGTTGGCATGAGTGCCAAAGGACCCTTCATGAATTTCTTTTATCAGCATGTTTGCTTCTGGTCTGTCTACGCATCGGAGCAAGACCATGTCAAAGTTTCTCTTATAGAGTGTATCACCACTCAGGAAGAAGCTGTCTGCTAGTCTTTTGAGGGTCTTTCGGTCCTTTCTGTATGCCCCAGGTGGATACTCTTGTTTCTGAAGGAAGCATTTGATATCGTGATACTAAGTTTTGTCGTCTATGACTGCTTCAATCATGAAGATGTAAGCGGGCCGTTTATGGCGCATTATGCCAATCTTAGGTAAGTCGTTCCATTGACCTACACTAATCATGGAAGAGAGGGTGGTTAATGCATCAGCCATGTGATTCTTTTCACGAAGGATATGATGAAACTCGATTCTATTGAAGAAAGGTAACAACCTTCTTGCGTAGTCTTTGTAAGAAATCAGTCCTGATTGGTATGTGTTCCAATATCCTTTGGTCTGATTGATAACTAGGGCTGAATCGCCATATACATCCAAGTTCTTGATCCTCAAATCAATCGCTTCTTCGAGACCCATGATACAAGCTTCGTATTCGGCCTCGTTGTTTGTACACTTGAATGTTAGTCTAGCGATGAAAGGAATGTGGGTACCCTGAGGTGTTATGATGATTGCCCCAATTCTGTTTCCGTAATGGTTGACAGCTCCGTAAAAAATTAATCCCCATTGGGATCCTGGTTCTGGCCCTTCACTGGGTAGTGGTTCATCGCAGTCTTTCATTTTTAGATAACATCTTCGTCTGGGTAGTCAAATCCAACTTATTCCTGATCGTCAATTGATTGATGAGCCAAATGATTGGCTAAAATACTTCCTTTGACGGCTTTCTGAGCATGGTACTCGATGTCATATTCGGATAATAACATCTGCCAACGGGCAATCCTTCCCGTAAGAGCAGGCTTTTCAAAGACGTACTTGATTGGATCCATTTCGGATATTAACCAAGTAGTGTGACGAATCATATACTGGCAAAAACGTTTGGTAGCCCAAGCTAGAGCACATCAAGTTTTCTCGAGCATAGTGTACCGAGTCTCGCAGTCGGTGAATTTCTTGCTCAAATAGTAAATGGCAGACTCTTTCGTTTTTGTTTCGTCTTGTTGGCCAAGTACACAACCCATTGAGTCTTCCAAGACTGTTAAGTAAATGATCAGTGGTCTTCCTTCCACTGGAGGTGATAGAGTCTGTGGGTTCAACGGATATTCCATGATACTGTCGAAGGCAGTTTGGCAGTCATCTGTCCAAACGCAATCCTGATTCTTTTTGAGTAGTTTGAAAATCGACGCACATGTCGCGGTCATGAGGAATATAAATCTGGAAATGTAATTCAGACGTCCCAGGAATCCCCTGACTTGTTTTTCAGTCTTTGGAGAAGGCATTTCTTGAATGGCCTTGACCTTGTCAGGATCAACCTCAATTCCTTTCTGGCTGACGATGAACCCTAAAAGTTTCCCTGAACGAACACCGAATGTGCATTTGTTGGGATTCAAGCGGAGTTTATACTTTCTCATCCGCTCAAATAGTTTTGACAGGTGCGTCACATGCTCCTTCTCTGTTCTAGATTTGGGAATCATGTCATCGATATATACCTCGATTTCTTTATGTATCATGTCATGATACAGAGTAGTCATGGCCCTTTGATAGGTTGCCCCGGCGTTCTTCAAACCGAATGGCATTACCTTGTAACAAAAAGTACCCCTTGGGGTGATGAAGGAAGTTTTCTCCAAGTCTTTTGGCGCCATTTTTATCTGATTATAGCCTGAGAATCCATCCATGAAGGAGAAGACTTTAAACTTTGCTATACTGTCAACC
Organism: Lathyrus tuberosus; assembly: GCA_022829125.1. NCBI lineage: Eukaryota > Viridiplantae > Streptophyta > Magnoliopsida > Fabales > Fabaceae > Lathyrus > Lathyrus tuberosus. The sequence goes on from JALAZF010000086.1 coordinate 8,353,172, forward strand.
ATCATGTCAATGTGTGGTAAAGGAAAGTCGTCCTTCGGACTTGCTTTGTTCAGATCCCTGTAGTCTACACACATTCTGACTTTTCCGTCCTTTTTCGGAACTGGTACTATGTTGGCTAACCATTGAGGATATTCTGATGTGGCGAGGAAAACCGCGTCAATCTGTTTCTGCACCTTCTCTTTGATTTTGATGGCCATGTCTGAATGAGTTCGTCTCAACCTCTATTTTACTGGTGGACATTCTGATCTCAACGGTAGATGATGTTCCACGATGCTGGTATCCAACCCTGGCATATCCTGGTAGGACCAAGCGAATACATCGAGAAACTCTTTAAGAAGCTTTATCAAACTTTCTTTGACAGCTGGACTGAGTAGGGCCCCAGTCTTGACCTCTTTTCTCTCTTCCTCTGAGCCCAAGTTGACCGTTTCCAACGGCTCTTTGTGAGGTTTAATGGACCTTTCCTCTTGCCTGAGGAGTCGGGAGATCTCTACTAGAATTTTGTCGTCATCTTTTTCTTCAGCCCCAAATACCGGGAATTCAAAGTTGCGAGAAGGTATTGGATCGTATGTTTCAAGGGGGTTTAAAACAAGCGAGCAGCATGGCGTTATGATTGTTTTTTAGAAGAGATAGAGAAAATGCAAGAGTGCGTGCAGTGTATTTTCTGAAAACTGCTTGATTTTGTTATTTGAATTGTTTTTAAGGATTACCATTTTCTGAAAAAGCAAAAAGAGAAAACAACAATTAATACTGAAATTACATAACGACGTTATTTTATTTATGATTTTTTCGGTTCTTGAAACCATTGCCCTATAAAACAAAACTCAGTCGCTTTGGGCAAAGCGAAGAGGGATATTTACAGAAAGTGAGCCCTATCAAAACATTCATTTCACCTGGGCAAGGTGAAAGGTTAAATCAAAGACGGCCATTACTTTAACTTATGAACGATCTTCGGAACATCGACTACAACCCATTGGCGGCGAACTCCTTGGTGAATCACAAAGTCTGCTACCTACCTTAATTTGTCTTCAGAAATAACGTTGATTTCTGGCAGAGCAGGATCGTTGGAATCTGTCTCCCAGGCAGAGTTGTCGTAGGAGGATTCCTCAGTTGTATTTTGTATAGTGTTTGTGCTCTCAGGTAGATCTCCCCATCCAGTTGGCTGAATGTCTTTGAGCCTGATACGAGAGCTTTCGGGAGCAGTGTATTTGACCATGAAGTCGTATTTGCCACTCGGTTGTCCAAGGTGTCCCACACTTCTTTGGGACTGGAGAAGTCATCTCTCTCGATGACGTTGACCTCGGGAAAGGCATAGTTAATGAATTCTAGTCCTGCAAATTTTACAAATTCATCGTCGTGCTGGATATTTTCTGAATGACCTGAGTGTTGATCCTATGACATGGTGGGGACGCAGGTATTTTTTCCAATGACGCTCAGTTAATTTTCATTGTTCGGCTGATTTTCTTGCCCCAAGTCTCCTGGGTACGGCTGCCAGATAGGCAGGCTATCCATTGGGCCATAATAGTCGTGCTCAAAGCTGTCTTTCATTAGAGTGTCTTCTTCTAATGAGTTTGGTGGAGCACGGCATCCTTCCGGATAACAATCTCCGTATATCATTTTGACGTCTGACCTCGGTATAAATCTCGGACTCTGTGTGGGATAGCAAAATGGTGTAGGCAACTCTTCCTGAGACATATAACCATCCTCGTTAAGATAGGATTTCCACTCCTCATCTGTGTCGGAGGAATCTCCCTCGTTCATGGTATGTACTTCTTGAGACACTGGGTGAAGGAAACCTCCACTATGGAAGAAGTTCTGAATGGGATGAAGACTTTCACCGTTAGCGACAGTCTGGGTACAGGTTGCAGAAAAACCAAGGCCTTTCTTTGTTTTGTTATCAGCAGGAATGACAAGTTGTCCTCATCCCTTTGCATTGTTACCTTTGATTACTTTGAGAGAATCTTTGTATGAGGAAATCGATGTTCCTTTTTCTGACTGATTTTCATTGCTCACCGAAAGTGCCTGGAACTCCATTCTAACAACCTCCTCGGGTTCTACACAAGTGGATAATGAAAGGTTACTCACGATCAAGGCTTGTTCTCCACAAACCGTGACAAGTTGATCGTTCTTGACGAACTTCAGTTTCTGGTGCAGTGTCGAAGCGACTGCCCCAGCCTGGTGTATCTAAGGTCTTCCTAATAAGCAACTATATATTGCCCGGATGTCCATAACCTGGAAAGTGACCAGGAAAGTGTGAGGACTAATAGTTATGGGAAGGTCGTCTTCGCCAATAATTGTTTTTCTAGACCCGTCAAATGCTTTGACGACGACCTCACTGCCTCTCATCGAAGATCCTTTGAATGATAGTCATATTAGAGTGGACTTTGGCATAAAGTTGAGAGTTAATCTGGTGTCTACCAGTACGCTGGCTAAAGCATCGTCCTGGCAGTTGACTGTGATATTGAGCGCCATGTTGTGGCTTTTACCTTCTTCTGGCAATTCCTCATCGCTGAACCCCAAGTTGTTGCAGGAGGTGATGTTAGAGATGATATTGTCGAATTGTCATATTGACACATCCTGTTCCACAAAAACCTGTTCTAAGACTTTCTGTAGAGCCTCTCTGTAGGCTTCTAAACTGAGTAAAAGAGATAACATAGAGATCTTTGAAGGAGTTTGTAACAGTTGATCAACAATGTTGTATTCACTCCTTTGGATGAGCTTCAGCATCTCATCATCGTTCTTTGAAAGGTCGCGATCACTGGATTGACCGACTGGTGGATTAGGAACTTCCGTTTGAGGTTCCTTTTCTTTGTTGGGTTCTCCAACTCCTCTGTTGAAGATTCGACCACTCCGTGTTACTTGACCGATGTCTGCAATATTCACGATGGAGGGTAATGGAGTTTCCTTTCCATTCTTGACTGTTTTTGCACCGTATTTGTAAGGGATTGCTTTATCAGATTTGTACGGCACTGGTCCTGATAGATAGATAACTACAGGAGCCTTCTGATTTTTCTGACTGTCGTAAGTAACTTCAATCAATTCTTGGTTAAGAACTTCGATTCGTCAAGTAGAGGGATGATGGTACAAACATCTTTGGTCCTTTCGTGATCAGAGATTACGACAACGTTCTTGATTTGATCAGTGAAATAGTCTGGCGTCCAACTGATTGATCCAGCACTTGGACACGGTTGGATCTCTTTGCGGTCTAACTGACTCTGAAGGGCTGCTCGCACGAGGTAGCATCCTTGATTATTTTCCGAGCAGATTCTATAGCGCTCGTAGTTATGTGGTGGCGCCTGGCCACGTCCGCTTTGAATGCAATGCAACCTCACCAGGTCTATTTCCATAGATCGGACATCCTGACTTTGATGCCTAGTAGGGTTCCCATTTGTCATACTGATTTGTTGCGTGTCTTCATCCATATAGATCGGAAGCCACCAGTGGTTCAACAAGTGTTGCAAAGTTCTTTGAACGAGAGCACATCCTTGGTCGCTCTCACGGCATACTGTACAGTTTTGATAATTATGCGAAGTCAAAAAACCAAGCTGGACTTGTGTAGCGTGTGACTCCACCAAGCTGGTATTCATCAAGCGAATATCAAAGATTTGAATCATATTTACTTGATACTGATTTCCATCGCGATAATCCTGAATCCATCCAAGATCCATCTGACACTGGAGGGCCTCTTGTACAAAAGAGCATCCCTGTTTGTTCACTGAGCAAGTCAGACAGGAATTATAGTCATGTCGTGGTAGATTATGGTACTGGCTTTGCCTTGAGTGCATTGCCACTAAGTTGCTATTCATTGCACGGATGTCGTGGTTCTAAATGATGTTGGAACTTGTATAAGTCATGTTAACTCCACGAACTCGATGCTCTTGGATCTATCCGAGATCCAATTGTTCCTGTAGAGCTGATTGTACCATAGAACATCCTTGATTATTTTTAGAGCAGATATCACACTGGTGATAATTATGAGGTGGCACATGGCCGTATCCACTCTGTCTACAATGAATTTTAACCAAGTGGCCCTTAATAAGAGTACATCATGAATTTGATAGCTGTTGTTAAATTCTCCCTCTATCAAATTCACTGCAGCTTTCTCGTGTTGAGGTAACGGGTTTATGAGAACATTCAGATTCGTATCTTTGAAAGATAAGACCCCGCTCCTAACAAGCTTTTGCACATCGAATTTGAAACTGAGACAGTTTTCTATGTTATGCCCCGGTCCTCCTTGATGGTAAGGGAAAGTCTGATCCGCTTTGAACTAAAAAGGTGGATTCTCGATGCCCCTTGACCAGTAGTAGTGGAAACAGTTCTGCGTACAACACCGGTATAGGGTCAAACCCTGGTGGTCGCGTTGTACGATTGTTGTTGTACGGAGGGTGAGCCTACTGAAGAGGGTGTTGTGTCCTTTGCTGATATTTTTGTTGATTCGGTTGGCTCTGAGCAACCTGAGGTTGATACTTAGGAACAGGCGCGGGGTTGATAGCAGGAGCTACAGCTGCTACTGGTTGGTATCGTCACCTTTGCTTTCCGAGAGAGATATTCCCAATATCTTGCTCTTTTTTCTTAGGGAGAGCACTACCGTATCGTTTTGTATTACTTGATGATCCAACTTCTTTAACTAAATGTCCTTCTCGGACTGCTTCCTCAAGACGAATTCCCATGCCCATCATCTCGGTGAAGTCGTTGGGCGCACTGGAAACCATTCTGTCGTAGTAAAATGAGCTTAAGGTTTTCAAGAAGATCTTTGTCATCTCTTTTTCCTCAAGAGATGGACAAATCTGAGCGGAAATTTCACGCCATCTCTGAGCGTACTCCTTAAAGGTTTCCTTGTCCTTCTGTGACATCGATCTGAGTTGATCTCTGTCTGGTGCCATGTCCAGGTTATACTTATATTGTTGAACAAAGGCAGCGCCGAGATCTCAGAAAGTGCCGATCTTAGCGCGGTTTAAACTCATGTACCATTTGAGTGTGGAACCGGTTAAACTATCCTGAAAGTAGTGAATTAGTAGCTCCTGGTTCTTTGTCTGAGCTGACATGCGTCGAGCGTACATCACCAAGTGGCTTTGAGGGCAAAAGTTACCCTTGTACTTTTCAAAATCGGGTACCTGGAACTTGTTCGGAACTTTCACATTGGGGACCAAACAAAGGTCTGCGGCATCCTTTCCAAATAAATCCTGACCGTGAAGTGCTTGCAGTTCTTTTTGCATCTCCAGAAATTGTTCCTTGAACTCATTCATTCTGTCGAACATACTTTCGTTTCCACCAGAAGGTATCTGTGGAATCTGTCCTTCCGGGACAATGTGTACCACGGGTGGTGGTATAGTCATCATGGCAGTGACTCTAGGTGCCTCCCGAAGTTTGTAACCTTCAGGAGTTGCAGTCATGCCCCTTGCATCTTCGTTTTCCCGAAGTTTGTAACCTTCAGGCACAGCGGTTCCTGCAGCAGTTTCCGGATCTTCAATGATCAGCGGAATATATCCCTCTGGGATATAGTTGAGTGGCATGCCCCAGGGACAATCTTTTGGCATTTTGTACCTAGGATCATACTTCTCCACTATAGGCGTTGATGTGATCTCTGAGATCACAGTCCTTTGTTGTTGCATCTGAGCTTCTGCTAGAGCTTGCATGTCGTTATGAAGCTTTCTCAGATCCTCTTTCAGAGCGTCAATCTCTTCTCTCAACTCTTTGTTCTCTTGCTCGAGATCATCTATATTTTTTTGAAGATTGGCCCGAGTATTGTACGAATGAGACAGTTTGACTCTAGAATCGAGACGTAAACGTGAGATTCGTAGGTAAGAAGAATGCGCTACGTGAGAATGATGAATGATATGCAATGATTATATTAATTGTATATATTTTTCTTTCATTCAAAGTAAACTTCGACAATTAGATTGCAAATATCTAACAGTGGGGAAACCCGGTTTTATTGAATTCAAAGATTGCGGAAATGGAAATACAGTAATTTACAAAGTGCTGTAAAAGGAAATCTAAACTTATGGGTCCTGAGTCCTCTCTGAAGAGAGCTCGGATGCGGGTTCTCGTACTTTCCTTTTCTTTGACTGGGGCTCTTGGGCCGTTGTCGGGTTGTCAATGCTTTGCCAAGTGAAAGGAGCGAGCAAATTCTTTTGGTCATCCTGATTTTCTACAACATGTTGCTCTAAAATCTCAATCAGAGCATCTTTATCTTTCAATAGTTGTTGTATTTTCTTGCACTCTACATTGAGAATACGGTACTTGTTCCTCCAAGACCTCTTCTCCTGCTAAACTTTGTTGAGAGTAACCTGAAGTTTTTCCGTCTCAGACATAAAACAAAGGACCGAGTCCCTTAATGGAAGAACTTCCTGACGAGGGTAAGGCATCCTCAGCTTGAGAGCTCTAGTTTTTATCCAGTGGAGATAAGGCTCCACTGAGACACAGTCTGGTTTTCCTAGAGACTCTCTTCCTTTCCTATGAACGTGTTTCCAGGTATGCACTATTTCCGTCTTTAGTGCCATGTCGTTTTCTCCTTCCTTGAAGAAAAGACCTTCCAAATGAGCATTACGCGGGACATGCCTCATCGGGTATCCAAATTGACGACGAACTAAAACTGGATGATAGTTAATTCCTCCTTTAGTTCCTATGAGGGGTACATTTGGGAAGTTTTTACAACGGTTAATGATTCTGATCCCATTATAGATTCAACTATACCAATCAATGTCAGAGTTGGTAAGAGACATGATTCTCTGCGACCAACGTAAAGTATTATTTTGATCCCAAAATGCAGCAGACTTGGGTAAGTGGGAAGTGAACCATTTGTATAGCAGGGGTACACAACATGTGATCATTCCTCCGCTGTACAAATTCCTTAAGTGTATCGAATGATAAGCATCTGCAAGCAAGGTCGGTACAGGGTTTCCAATCAGAAAAACCTTAATGGCATTGATATCTACAAAGTTATCGATGTTGGGAAACAAAAATAACTCGTAGGTGAGTAAAACAAAGATTCTATCGAAAGCGGCCACGTTCCCTATACTAGCAAAGTATAGAGCTTTCTTTCTCAAGAACTGGGCTGGCAAACCCTGGATTCCCCCCTTAGTGGTCATGTGAGTCCTGACTTCTGACTCGTCCAAATAAATTGCCCTTGCAATGGTTTGATCTTTTGGAATTTCTTCCAGTCCAGAAAAGGGAACTTGATCAGTGATAGCTAAATCAGTCAGGTGAGAGTACTCCTCCAGTGTTGGTGCTAGCTGATAATCCGGGAATGTGAAACAGTGATAGACCGGATCGTAGAACTGGATTAGTGTGAACAGGATTCCTTCGATTATATAAACCCTTAACAGAGATAGCAGTCCTCCATACTTGGCCCTGAAAGCCTCGGGGTTGGTGATCATTCTCGCCAGACCTCTTAAATCCTCTAGTTTTGGAACCTTGAAGGTGTACTTGTGAGTTTTCCTTCTACCGAAATCCATTAGCAATCTCTTTATCTGACATTTGCAATCATTATCTAAGTTTAATTTGAAAAAGAGAGACTAGAAGAGAAGATTTTCTTTGTTTTAATGTTTTTTAAATGAATGTATGAATGTAGCACACAAAAACATAGAAAAAACATGGGGTCAAAGGGTCGGTGTCATGAAGTCAAGGCTCTACCCATCTCCAAAGGTTTATAGTGGTGATATTTTGTACCTGTCCGCAAAATCATTGACCCCTCTTGGGATAACAACAGCAAGCGGATCGCCAGCGAGCTGATGTATCTTAGAGTGATCTCGAATTAGGGTAGTATCGCGTGACAACTATTCCCGATAGCTTCCTTACTACAAAATGGTTTCAGTCTGCTAAAACCTCAGCTTCTCAGATAACCCAATCAACCACACTACTTTTAACAACCGAAGTCGAATAGGCAATGTATCTGCAAAGGGAGTCTCCACTGAGTCTGATGGTCGACCGAGGACTCTTAACTAGGATTCACTCCCCGTAAGATTACCCGTATAATGCCATCCCCTGTCTTAGGTGTATACTCAATCTTTCCACATACGGCATCACACACATTCCCATTAGCAGAAAAATAAACACAGATATCAATTAGGAAAAGCAGTATATATTTGTCTTAATCATCCTAAACCTCTAGTCTTATGATCCTATACAGACAATGACTCCCCAGCAGCGTCGCCATTTCTGTGACATTTTGTTGAATTTAAATAGCTCACCCTAAAAGAGGCTAGAAAGAATGCCTCCCACTGTGGTCGCCATTTTTCTGTAGCGCGATTTTTATGGTTTCGAATCACTATCGCTTTGGAACTACAGTTCGATTCATTTTTATCCTGTTGAGCTGATTAAGGAAGGGAAATAGATGTCTCCAATTAACCTTGCTTGTAAACTGAGATTAAACAGTCAAAATTGTTGGTTTACAGATTCTATCAAGAGGGGGTTCTTCTTTAGGGTTATTCGCTTAAAAACAGTGTCTAGGATATTGGTAAGATGTTAGGTCTGATGCTTTTCGATTGATGTGTGAAGGTACGGGATTTTGGGTTTTTGATTAGTATGCTCGCTAAGATTTTGCAATCTTATGCCTACGTATTCTCGTTTAACAAAATAGGGAAATCAGAGCGATCGTAGTTCCTCCTATTCTATGGGAGGAAAGAGGTATTTTGGTGTCTTGTTCAAAGCCCAAGACATGAAGCTAAAGGTGGTTTGTATCTTGTTTAAAGCCCAAGATGTGAAGCTAAAGGGTTTTGGCTGAGAGAGAATTTGTCATCTCTAAAGAGGAGTTGTTGATGTTTGTATGTTGTGAGCAAGGCACAACTTTGATGCTAAAAGGTTAATTGACTCAACCGGGGTTTTCTTTATACAAACCCTAAGAGGAGGCGGGAAGTTTGACTTTTCTGGGGAAATGTTCTTTCTGTCTTGTACAAAGCCCAAGATTGAGGCTAAAAGGGATTTTGACTCCGTTGGGGAGAATGTATCTTGTATAAAGCCCAAGATAGAGGCTGGAATGGTTTGACTCAACAAGAGAGTACTTTTATTTGTCCTGTATAAAGCCCAAGACGGAGGCTAAAAAGGTTGACTCGACAAGAGAGTCTTGAACAGGTGATTGACTCAACAAGAGAGTCTGAAGGTTGTTTGACTCAACAAGAGTGTCTTTTATACTCAACAAAAGAGTGATTTGTTGTCTCGTACGATACCCGAGATTGAGGCTAAAAGGAGATTGACTCAACAAGAAAGTCTTTTATACTCAACAAGAGAGTGTTTTTCTATCTCGAACGAAGCCCGAGATGGAGGCTAAAAGGAGGTTGACTCAACAAGAGAGTCTTTTATACTCAACAAGAGAGTGATTTATATGTCTTGTACAAAGCCCAAGACGGAGGCTAAAAAAGGGATTCACTCAACAAGAGATTCTTTTATACTCAACAAGATAGTGGGTTTTTATGTCTTGTACAAAGCCCAAGATGGAGGCTAAAAGTGGTTTGACTCAACAAGAGAGTCCTTTATACTCAACAAGAGAGTGTTTTTCTATCTCGTACGAAGCCCGAGATTGAGGATAAAAGGAGATTGACTCAACAAGAGAGTGTTTTATATGTCTTGTACAAAGCCCAAGACGGAGGTTAAAAGTGGTTGACTCAACAAGAGAGTCTGAAAAGGTTAGCTCTGCTATGGAGAATCATTTGTACAAAGCCCAAGAGGAGGTTGCCTTACCGCTATGGATTCTGGAGATCCTGAAGCGGGTTCAAGTGTGGGGAACTCTCATGGGAGAGACCGGGGTTTCTTCCTATGTTTGAAAGGAACTTGAGAATGTCTTTGAGACTCAAGGGTCTTAGACTGTCCAAGTCTAGAGTTTTCTCTATGGCACTATGCCCCAGAGGAGGCATGGGTATTAAGGGATGAGTATTAACCCTACAACGGCCGACGTTTTGACGCTGGAAAGACTGCTTTAGCAAAGGATGACTAAGTTATGTCTTATACCTTTAAGAGGTCATCAGGGTCCTTGTATTAAGCCCAAGAGAAGGCATGAGAACTTCTAAGAAGCCGAAGGGTCCTTGTACACCGCCCAAGAGGAGGCGGGGATACTTTTAGGAAGCCTGTGGGTCCCCAAACCAAGAGAAGTTCAAGAAATGCAATTCACCTAGTAGAGATCATTCCAGGAAAGTTCGAGAATTTGGAAGAAACTCAAGAGATGCCATTCACGGAGAAAAGATCATCTCTGGGGAGTTAGAGTTTCTTTGACAATTTCTAAGGGTGACAGTCTGAGAAAAGGTTCACCGAGAATACTGCCTTTCTCTTTGTTCCATATTGTTTAACCCCAAGAGAAGGGAAGACTGTATCTGGAATCCTATGGGGATCTAGTTTTGTTTGTATTTAAAGAATGACCAACAGGGCTTTACCTAGTTCTAGACGTAGTTGCCGGAGAAAACTCTAAATAACTATACTAGTATTACACAGTGGATATGTGACAAGTATATAAAAGGATGTGAAATAAGATTTACAGTGAAGCAACCCCACAATACAGTTATGTACATATGAAAGCGGTAAATGAAAGCGGATAAACACTTACCCGTTGTAGAGCTTCCATGCTGTTTGGTTAGTTGTTCAACAAAGAAAGTTTTGATAACAACACATATTTGAATTCAAAATCAAAGGAGAAAGTGCTGCAAAAGATTGTTGGGGCTTACAACTTGAGGAGAGGCCCAAGTGATTTGTTTTTGAACTAGCGATCGCGCCGAGATTTTTCTTTTAATGCAGAGGGACTTATACAATGTCTGAGACCCAAAAAGGTTTTGGTTAAAAGGGGATTGGGTCTTACACTCTATTAGAGGCCCAATAATTTATTTTTGTACAAGTGGTAGGGCTTACAGCTCAAGGAGAGGCCCAGGGTTATTTTTGTTAAAAAGGTGAAGATCGTGCCAAACTTTTTGATGGTATCGGGACTTATACACTGAGGCCCAAATTATTTTGGTTTAAGAAAAGGGTTGGGTCTTACACTCTATTAGAGGCCCAAAGAGTTTTAAGAAAAAGAATTGGGACTTATAGCTAGAGGAGAGGCCCATTTGATTTTGTTAAAAAGGCGACGATCGCGCCGTTGTTTTTGAAAATACAGTGGGACTTATACAATGACTGAGGCCCAAAAGGTGGTGTATTTACAAAGGGGTTGGGTCTTACACTCTATTAGAGGCCCACCGAGTTTTAAAAAGTTTGATGAGGGTTGAATTAATCAAAACCCTAATTTGTTTTCAAAATATATTTTAATTGAATAAAAATTCAATTAAAATGATCAAAATTGTTAAACATGTGTGAAAACAAATTGTGATCTTGGATCAATGTTTCAAAAATCATGTTTCTATCCACAAAATGATTGGAAATCAATTAAGTTTGGAAAATCAAGGGAGAAAAAATATTTAAATGTTGAAAAACAAATAAAATATTTTAACATTTTTGTGAATTATTAAAAAAAGAATCAACTCAAAATCATTAAAACTCAGAGAGAAATTAATTTTTGAATCAATTAAATAAATTCACAGAATTCAAATATTCAAATATTCAAAAAATGGCACCTAGAACATGCCAAGAACACGCGCCACCCTCTGTTTCTGCAGATTTGCATTTTCTATCCAATCTCACTGAATACTTGATGATATCATACAATCTACATATCAATCTGCTCGTTTTCACCTCAAGATCATGTCTATGGTCTTTAATTTCATTTATTTTAAGCATGGAATAAGAAATCAAAGAGAAACCTCAAGAACCCTAAAATTTGCATGAAGGCTTGGAAATTCCATACACGATTCAAACAAAGTAATTGATTGAGGGTAAACACTCTATGCATGATTATGAAGATATGGCCAAATTAATGTTCAGCATAAAATGCATGGATCGTAGAGTTAGAAGAGCTCAGGCCTACCTCTTGCAGCTGGTGATCGTGTTTTGTGTTAGAGGTGTTGCAAGCTGGTTCCAATGATTTGCACAGCTTCCTTAGGTGCCAAGTGATGTGTCTGAATGCTTGGAGTGGTTTGAAACAAGCTGGAACTGAAGATGGTACGTCAACTGCAAGTCTGCTAAAAGCTTGAGCAGTTGGATGGTGATTTTGAGAAATCAGTGTTCCAGATGTTGTTTAAGTGTTTGGATCACTTCTATATGATGTTTATGAGATGTGTGTGTGATTTGTTTAGTTGGAATTGCTCTCAAACTCAAAACCTGATAGTGACTTACTTTGGAAGGCAATTTTGGAGTGAAGGAAGAGATTTTGAGGAAAGCGTCTTTTTGATGGCTTTGGTGTACTCAAACTGAGCACAAATGAGCTCTATTTATAGTAGAGTAAGTTTGTTTTGCAAGCAATAGTGAATGGCAACTGCTGCAGAAGTTTGGCAAATGTTGATCAATCGGAATCCAAGTCTCCTCTAGCCATTGACTAGAGGTTAGAGAACAGGCTGCTGGTTCCCTAGCTCTTGGATAAGTCTTGACTGAATTCAGTCAGAAATGGCTCAGTCCATGCAACCTTGGTGCATCCATTAAATGCTCCAAACCAAAATTGGAGTCTTGTCCCTCTTTTAGGCATTTCTGGGTTTGGCATACTACTTTTGGTTCCAAGGACTTGGGAGGCTGATGGATCAGTGTTTGTCCCTCCTTGGTCTCCCCCTGAGGTGTTCAGATGGATAAACTTGTTTGTCATTTGCAAAATTTGCTCAAATCGAGAAAAATGCACAAATCTGCCTTGCCATGACAGTTTACAGCAAGGCACATTGTCGTTGTCATATCTCATGGCTTAAGTGGAGTTTCATGGAGTTCTTGGCCTTTTTGGAAAGCTCTTATATGATACAACACATGTGTGATCATAGTTTGTCTTGATACTTTTTGGATCCAAGTGAAAAATCCCCCTACTTTTGGAAAAAAAACAAGACAGATTCTGACTTAGTGAAAATTTCACTAAGTGTTGGAAAAAGTGGCATTTCATGTTTTCAGCCATTTTGATCCAACCATAACTCAAAATCTATGATGAATTGGAATGAGGTGTAGTTGACACTTTTAAAGTATGCCATGAGAGCTACAAATCCATCTTTGGATCAGCCAAAATGGCTGCTTGGATCTCAAGTTATGATCCTTGGAAGTTGGTACTCTAGCCACTTTGTTCCATAACTTAGAAAATTTCTAAGTTTTTTATGGTTACCCCTTTTACAATTTATCCCACTTTTCTTGATTTTTCTTGATGAATGATGATCCCAATCACATATTAACAACATTTTAGGGTCAAAGAACCGTAATTGTGAAAAATCTCAAAAAGTCAAAGTTGACTTTTGTACACAGTTGACTTTTTGTCAGATGAACTCCAAACTGTGCGATCCTCTACGAAATAAAGTCCTTGACCTAAATCAAACTTGATGGATTGATTTCATAGGTGTTATAGGGTGTATTGAATCATGTCCCAAGGCTTGGGAGCATGACTGGGTCAAAAGTCAAAGGCACAGTTGACTTTTCCAGCGAAACCCTAATTGTGGTTCTAATGAATTTAAAACTTGTTGATCAAGCGTCTTGGATCCATCCATTGTTGCAAATGGATCAATGTAGTGTGTTAGAGCCCCTCAAATCCTCTCTTGAGGTCTTGGCTCATGTTTTGTCACAAAAGTCAACTTAGGGGTGAATTAGGTAAAGAAACCCTAATTCCTGATTTTTTTATGAATGCATCCCCTGAGGCAAAATTGACTTGATGATTGGGTTCACGATGTCCCTTGGAGCATCTTAGGTTGTGCATTGAAGCCTTTGGCTAATGCCCAGAGGAAAATTTCCATCTGGAGGCCCCAGTCGACCAAAACCCTAATTTGGTGACACTGGCGATCTTGAGGCTTAATCCACTTGGAATGTTGCAACTTTGTGCTTGATTCTTGAGGTGGGAGTCCTCTTGATCCATTGTGGATATTTGATAGCTTTAGAAAAGTTTAAGATCATGTCATTCCTTGATTGATCCTTTATCTAAGAGCTCTGAGATGGCTTGGAACCCTAAGTTTGATTGTAGTGGATGTTCACCCATCTTTGGGGAGACTAATGAGGTATAATGGTCCATTCATATTGTGATGATGATTTGCACAATGATGGGGAATCTTAGTGGTCAAAATTTGGGGTATGACAGGCATGAGCCAATGCTTCAAAGCACAACCCAAGATACTCCAAGGGACCTCATGAACCCAATCATCAAGCCAATTTAGCCTCAGGGGATGCATTCACAAAAAATCAAGAATTAGGGTTTCTTGACCTAATTCACCCCTAAGTTGACTTTTGAGTCAAAACATGAGCCAAGACCTCAAGACATGATTTGAGGGACTCAAATACACCGCGTTGATCCATTTGCAACAATGGATTGACCCAAGAAGCTTGATTCACAAGTTTCATTTTCATCTGGACCACAATTAGGGTTTCGAAGGAAAAGTCAACTGTATCTTTGACTTTTGACCAAAACATGCTCCCAAACCTTGGGATATGATTCAATACACTCTAAAACACCTATGGAATCCATCCATTATGTTTGAATTAGGTCAAGAACTTGATTGCACAAAGGATCGTTCAGTTTGGATTTCATCCGATAAAAAATCAACTGTGCACAAAATCAAGTTTGAATTTTTGAAATTTTTCACAAATATGGTTCCCCTAAGTCAAAAACAATGTTAATGTATGGTATTGATCATCATTCATTAAGAAAAATCAAGAAAATTGAGGTTTCTTGCAAAAGGGGCAACCTTGAGAAACCAAAAATTTTCTAAGTTATGGAATAAAAGTGATTTTGTACCAACTTTGCAAGGTCATAACTCCTAAACCACAAGGCCTTTTTCTTCCATCAAAGCTCAAATGAAAGTCCATCTGACATACTTTAAAAGTTTCAACTACAAGAGATTCCAAATCCTCATGGATTTTGAGTTATGGATTGATCAAAATCACAAAAACATGAAAATGATTCTTTTTCCAACACTTAGTGAAATTTTTAAAAAGTCAGAATCTGCCTTACTTTTTCCAAAATGTAGGGACATTTTTCACATTGATCCAAGTTAAACTAGGTCCATTGGTGAACATCAAAGTTGAAGTATTCCATGAGGGCTTTCGAACAAGTACCAGATCATCTCCGAATTCAATTTGAGTAGGGAGATACAACCCTTGGAACATGGCATCATGGACTAATTTTTACAAGGCAGATTTTGTGCATTTTGCTCGAGTTAGCTAATTTGGACAACTCCAAGCCTTGTCATCCATTTGGACACATCAGAGAATAACATCTAAGTGAAAAGATCTGATCCACAAGCCTCCCAAGTCCAAGGAACTACATGTAGCCATGAGTGCCCTAAAAAGGCTTAAAAACTTCAAGACTCCAATTTTGTTTCCAAGCATTCAATGGATGCATCAAGGTGGCATGGACTGAGACATTCCTAACTGAATGAGTCAAGATTCAGCTCTGAATCAAAGGACCATAGGCTTGTGCCCTAACCTCAAGTCAATGGCTAGAGGAGACTAAAGATTCCCTTGGATCAACATTGGCCAAAGGCCTGTACCAGCTGCCATTCACTATTGCTTGCAAAACAAACTTGTTGCACTATAAATATAGCTCATTTGTGCTCAGTTTAAGTACACCAAAGCACTACAACTGATGTTTTCCTCAAAATCTCTCTCTTTAGGCCAAAATGCCTTCTTTTGCAAGTCATCTCTGAGTTTTTGAGTTAGAGAGAAATTCCACCACAAATCATGATCCAAACACATCCAATATGTCATATCTAAGCTGTTCAAACACTCACCTTTGATGTGAAACACCAAAATCAGAAAGTCAACCTCCAAAACCTCAAAATTTGACTTTTGTGCATTTTTCAAGCCATGTCTTGATTCAGTCACTTCCAAAACAAAACCAGGCCTCAAACACACTCCAAATATCATCCTCAAACTGTCCCAATGGGTTTCCCTCATCTGGAACACCATTTGAGAGAGTTATTATCTTGGTCACTTTTGCTCCTTTTGCAAGAAAGAGCCAATTCTTGTTCCTGAGGATTCCAGTTGGTTTTGATCATCCTAAAAGCTTCTAAGGGATCAATCAAGAGTGTTCAAAGCATTGAATTACTTCTGGCGTAAGGAACTTGATAGATAGCACAAGAAACTTCAAGAGGTAAGTGCATCACAACTTGAACTCTTTAAATCATGCATTGCTTTGAGGTCCATTGATCATAGACCTCTCATACATATCATATATGTTGTGTTTGAACCAATTTACCATGCTATTACTGCCTGTATGATGAGATAGCATAGAACATGCAAATCTAGGCCTATTTTGAAATCACTACCGGATTTTAAAATGGAGACATTTTCTGAAAAATTCCAAGGGCACCATTGGTTTCCTCATGAAATTCTAGGAAAGATACACCTAAATTTTGTCCCAATCCATGGAGAAATGAGAAAGTTAGAGCCTTCACGCAAGAGGCCTAAAATTCGGCCTTGCCTTGGGTAAGGGCTAGGCCATGGCGCCTTGGCCAGGCCTAAAAACAATATATATTCATGGGGTGGTTTTGATACACGGATGTATCACCACCACAGTGGTAGCGCACATGTGTGTTTGTTTGGCAGGTCGTGGGTTCAACACCCACCCAGACCATTTTGCCATTTCTCATATTTGTTGCTATTTTTCATATTTTATGGTTTTTATTAATTAATTCCAAAATTAATTTCTCTCTCAATTTTAATTATTTTTTATTGGTTCTTTTTTTGAAAATTCCCAAAAATGTTAAAATATTTTATTCTACAAAAGTTTCACAAAAATATTATTTATTTCATATATTTGGTATTTTTGTAAAGAATTGTGTTTTTATTTGTTTTTAAACATTTAAAAATATTTCTTTCTCTTGATTTTGCAAATTCAAATGATTTTCAAATCATTCTATGAATGAAACATGATTTTTAAAACATTAATCCAAGATCACAACTTGTTTTTCACACATGTTTGATAATTTTGATAATTTTGATTGAATTTTTATTCAATTAAAATACATTTTAAAAATCAAATTAGGGTTTTGATTATTCTCACCCTCACAAATATTTTTCAAAACACTTTTGGGCCTCTAATAGAGTGCAAGACCCATTCCGTGTACATGAAAACCATTTTGGGCCTCAGTCATTGTAAAAGTCCCACTGTGATTTCAAAAATCTCGGCGCGATCGCCATTTCAAAACAAAATCATCTGGGCCTACCCTTTGTGTTGTAAGTCCCATTTCTTTTCTTTTTCAAACATTGTGGGCCTCTTGATAGAGTGTAAGTCCCATCTCTTTGTACAGAAAACCTTTTTGGGCCTTAGTCATTGTATAAGTCACAGTACAGTTTTAAAAAATGACGGTACAATCACTGTCTTTCCATGGGCCTCTCTTTGAGTATAAGCCCCAATCTCTTCAAAAACAACTTTCCTCTTTGATTTAGGTTCAAATTCATAGTTGTTATCAAAACTATCTTTAATTTCTTGAACAACTAACCATACAGCTGTTACAATGGAAGCTTGCTCACCTGTAAGTTTTATCAGCTTTCTTTTACATACTTGCACACACACACACACACACACACACATATATATATATATATATATATATATATATATATAGTTTGTACTAGAAGCTTGCTCACCTGTAAGTCCTCCTACCCTCTTTTACATACAGTATATATTTCATCTGTATATATATGCCTGTATATTATCTGCTTAGAGTTTTCCCCGGAAATTAGGTCTAAGATTAGATAAAGCCAGTGGTCACTCTTTCAACAGTCAAACTAGTTCCCCAGAGGAATTCCAGATACAGTCTTGCCTCCTCTTGGGCTTATACAATATGGAACAAAGAGAAAGGCATTATTCCCGGTGAAACTTTTCTCAGACTATCACTATTAGAAAATTGTCAAAGAAGTTTATTTCCCCCCAGAGAGGATTAATTCCCGGTGAAACCTCTCTTGAATTTCTTCAAACCCTAGAACTGTTCGCTAAAGAAAAGATTATTCCTGGTGAAACTTTTCTTGAACTTTTATTAGGTTTGGACCCTCAGGCTTCCTAAAAGCATCCCCGCCTCCTCTTGGGCTTTGTACAAGGACCCTCCGGCTTCGTAGAAGTTCTCATGCCTTCTCTTGGGCTTAATACAAGGACCTTGAAGACCTCTTAAAGTTATAGGACAGAACTTAGTCATCCTTTGTTAGAGCAGTCTTTCCAAAGAATCAAAACCTCAAATCAATTTTAGGATTGATACTCATCCCTTAAAACACCAGCCTCCTCTTGGGCATCATACAAAAATAAACTCTTCTATACCAGTAGACTTGGACAGTCTAATCTCCTCTTAGATCTCAAAGACACTCTCAAGTTCCCTATAAACATAGGAAAAAACCCTGGTCATTTTAACCAATCTCCAGTAGAGTTAAAACTCTCACAAGATCTAAAACTCAGTTTTTTATCCTAAATTTCCCCAGCTAGGGTCAGCTTATCATTAGTATAACCCTATCCCAAATCAGAACCTTAAGGCATCTGATAACTCAACTCTTCTGTAAATCCTCAGCAAGAGTTGATTCCCCATTTTGGACCTGCCTCTGGATCTCAATAATCCTCAGCAGAAGCCAGCCTCCTCTTAGGCTTTGTATAATGATTTTCCTCAGCAGAGTTAGCTTCAAAAGCACTATCTTGTTGAGTCAATCACCTTTTCAACACTTTCTTGTTGATTCCATCTTCCAAAAACACTCTCTTGTTGATTTAATCCTCTAAAAACACTCTCTTGTTGAGTCAGTCATCACTTTCAGCTTCAATCTTAGGCTTTGTACAAGACACCATATAAACACTCTCTTGTTGAGTCAGTCATCTCTCTTTTAGCCTCAATCTTGGGCTTTGTACAAGACACCATATAAACACTCTCTTGTTGAGTCAGTCATCTTTTCAGCCTCAATCTTGGGCTTTGTACAAGACACCCATAAATATCTTCAGCTAAGTCAGTCAAATATCTTTTAGCCTCAATCTTGGGCTTTGTACAAGACATATAAATTTTTCCTAAGCAGAGTCAATCTCTCTTTTAGCCTCAATCTTGGGCTTTGTACAAGACAGACAAAATATTTCCCTGGAAAAGTCAACTTTAGCCTCCTCTTAGGCTTTGTATAATGATATCCCCAAAGGAGTCAATTCTCTTTTAGCCTTAATATTAGGCTTTGTACAAGACAGATAAACACTCTCTTGTTGAGTCAGTCTTTTCCATCCTTCTCTTAGGCTTTGTATAAGGACTTCCCCAGTGGAGTCAATCAATCTCTTAGCTTCAACCTTGGGCTTTGATCAAGGCACACACAAAGAAAACCAAAACCCCCTCAGAGGAAATCAAAATCTCTCGG